>JADGIL010001965.1:3508-31654 GCA_020352625.1 Cactoblastis cactorum
TACATTACATCATCGCGTTTCTCAACTTTTCGTTATGTGGAGTTAATCGATGTGTGCACTGAGCGGCTCATATGTAACGGGCTCTTATATTGCTAATTATTTTACATATATTTTATGTAGTATGAACTTTAATAATTGCATTTGTAACTAACTTCACTATTGTAAACAATAAAATATTTATTTAAGAGTTTCTGCCGCGAGTCGCGTATTTACGAAGCGTATTTTGTCCGTTTTAGTCTGATCTTGTGTGCGAAGAGACAACAGGGGCTGCCATCTCTCTCGCACTTAGGTATGAAGGCCAGAATTTACAAAAGTATATGTCTACGTGGTCAGAGCAGATATGTAAGTAGCTATGAGCTAAATAATTTCGTATCTTATAAATGCCTTGAGTGTAGGGCATTCAATCCCGGGAATCCATATTAAGTCCCGGGATTCCGGGATGGTAGTGTGGCCGCAATCCCATTATTGGATTTCCTACCTGAGTATCATAAAATTTGATTGGATAGTCAAATCGCAACTAACATACCTCCGCTTAGCACAAAAATTATCTTCCTCGTTATGGTTATCGTTGTTTCATAAAATTTAATTGACTACCTCAAATTATACGTATCGTAATTGCACTGCTCTGGTTTTCATAATTGAATGACAAGTATATACGATAACCATAACGAACGATAATTTTTCAGTACACGAAATTCTGACCTCAATACGCGACGTACCTACTTAGTGCGCTGCATAATTGCCTAATTACCATTAGTTACGTGAGGCATCACACTGCGCGTATTATCCGCTCGCGGCGTATAGCGCTGCGCATGCGCATATACGCGCCCTGGCCGGCGTAGGACCGACATTTATGCACCAGTTGTCACAATCATCAAGAAAAGAACTTCTACAAACTATTAATGATAATTTCGACGGAGAGTAGGGAAATATTAAGACAAGTTCACTGGTGTTCAAAAGGCAGCCATAGGTACAGGCTGTCTTACAAATAATGATATATGTATGTCGATCATTCATAGTAAACGTGTCTATCAACATACCGACGCCAGTATTCTACGCATGCGCAAAACAATACAGATAATGTAAAAGTTCCAGATTTATTATTTCTTCCAATCGTGCACACTTTATTGATATGAAAAATCAACTAACTGTTAAAAGTTAGAGTCACTATTTAATATACATACAAAAATATCTTCTGTTTTACATACATACAAACGCGTGGACATTCAAACATTTTGTAATACAAACGATGATAGTTTCTTTATATATCAAAATAATATACAGCACTGTACTTTTATAATGGACAAAATTTCTTTAGGCACATATTTTTAATCCTTTATGGGGTTTTGAGTACTAAGCTTCTCAAACTGTATAGTGACTTTAATAATACAAATATACTATAATACTCAATAATCAAGAGAAAAATGTTTCTTAATCTCTTACAAGTCAACTCCACCGACATTAAGAAACTTTTTTTTCCACTGTCGTTAAGAAACATTTTTTCTCAATTATTTTTTCTCAAATTTCCCACACCGTTTGCAATGTTTGAAAATTTAACTCCGTACTTATTATTTTCGTTAAAAAGCAGGTGATATAGTATAAGACGAAATTACATTGCATATAAACAAAAATGTATTGCAATATACTTAACAGAGAAGGAAAATTACCTGCTCGTTCCAGACAAAGCAACCGGTTTAGCCCGCTCTGTGCCGCCAGAGGGCGTGATGACTGCATCATTAATATAATTAATTTTCAAGATTCTTTCTTTATATTAGTTAGAATTAACTACAAATATTTAACACAGAGAACTGATGCACCAAAAAAATACCAAAAACATCAAGACTGTTAACAACGTCGTTCAATACTGTTATATGTATGTATATACTAAGCAAAAGTGAAACTTTAAATTCACAAGGTTCTAAGCTCACATTGCAGATCATGTTATAAAATAAATCGTGTGATATTGTTCCAAATTAAAAAAAAAAAAGTATATATTTTCAAAATTCATCCTTAAATACAGGCTTTGAAAACACAAATTCCAATATAGGAGATACCGACCCAATCCCGGCCCCATATTTTTAATTCCGGTATTTCGGTATTTTCTGTAGACCCAGGATTGGATTTATTTACCAATGTTTAAACATTTATTAATATAAGCCATCACACCCCACTTATAAACAGCCTACACTTTTATCAACTAACCTACTCATCCCGTACAAAAATATATGATAATTTACACTTTTACACAACCAAATATATATCGCACTGCCTTATCAGGAAGCGGGTGACGTCACATGTAGAGGGAAACTCAGCACTGACCCAAAATTACTTTTGTTTGATTATGCGTGGCCTTCGAGCCTCACGACTGGATCTGTCTACTCGTAAGGGATACTGACATGATACTGTACTTAACATCGGCAATCCGTCTTATTTCCTTTTAGCAGATTTAATGACGGCTATGTCTGGTCTGTCATTTTCGTAATACATAAAAATGTCTCAATATATACTTTCGATCATAATTTCTACTAATTTTTTAAATCAAATTAAATATATATAAATAATACATATATATGTACGTATTCAATATTATCTTAAAGTCAGCCAAAGAAAAGTACACTACTTTCGTAAAAATATAGTAAAAAAGGTGTACTTATCTTTGTGGCCCGCTGTACAATACTGTCCATTCGAATAAAATGGGTTGGTTAAATCTAATTAGCGTACTGTCCCTCCGTCGATTGTATTCAGTAAAATTATTCATAAATTTTCCTTTTCAGACACTGGAAATAAATATAAATATATATATAACGCACCTTCGGTGCAATAACGTCANNAACTGACGTTAAACGTTGTTTCTCCCAGTGCCGTCCAGATTCGCGCCAAAATCGTACGACACTAGTGCCCTCACAAGGAAACTATGCGTACTACATAAGTGATAATAACGCACCAAGTAAAGAGGTGGATTAGAAGTATTTTCTCATACTCACTTCAGTTTTGACAAAAATTGCATAAGTGACGTTATTGCACCGAATGTGCGATATATATAGAGGCTTTTGTGATTGATTAAAGTTATTTCTAGACTGATTAAGATAATGCAGGCTTAAATCACATGATTATCAGAAAAAATGATTTCCGTGCTTCGTTAAGCTTTGGGTCTCAAACGCCATTTAGCGTTAGTATAAAACCTATCCTAGGATTGGTTTTATTTTACCCTTGGGATTGCAGAAGTCAGATGTTAGTCGCTCTGTGTAAAAAACAGGAACATAACAAAATATCCTAGTTTAGGAAACGAACCCCGGGCTCTCAAGCGTCACTGCTGAAGATGCACCCGGGATAAAACTCGGATAAGTATAATAAATATTCAAATTAGATTAAAGATTAAAATTTACATAAAAAAACTTATCAATGTTTTTTAAATGTATATATATTTAACTTTGAATGTCCAACATTAACATAAAAAAAATTCCCTAGCCAATAAAACATAATTTAAGTTGTTGTATCACGCACTTCCTGAAGTCTTGTCTAAATAAAATTATCTCCATTTCTTTTTTAAATATTCAGGCGCAAAGTAAGTAAGGTACTTTTCACTGAACACAAACGACGGCAAATTTTACATATTTTTTTAAATAAGAAAAGGCAATCGCTTGTACAATAGCTACGACACATAATCTCTATACAATTACAGCAGTACATACAACTATACAATATAAATATGTAACTTTTGGCATATCTAGCACACCGTTTGCCCATTGGTTTGCCCGAGGCGGGCAGAATTGCCCGAGATGGGCAGATTTGCCCGAGACGGGCAGAATTGCCCGGATTTGGGCAATTCTTGTGGTTTGTGACCAATCGGCTCTGTCGCCGAATTAAATATTAAAGTAAAGCTTGACTACTACACATTTTGATACTTTAGTTTTACATAGAGACGCGGCATTTTCAATACATTTTATTATTATTTTTGGACGCGTTCACTTATAATCGGGGACTTGTGATTGGCTCGCCCTATCGGAACCACTTTACCTAGCTCATAAAACATGATTATTTGTTTAAGCTGCCATTACCTCCAAAAACCCCTGTGATCTTAGCATTGAAAAATAATCAAACATACGAAATAAACTTATGGGACGAAGTATCACCCAAACATCACGCTTAATTTCTACGTGAAGCGCCCCACAAAATTCTGCGTGATTATCGCCCCTGAGACTTTCACGTGGACGAACGACATTTTTGGGACATGATTATAATCTGTTCACTAGGGTATGTTTGGTTTAATAATGACCTATTAAAATATTATCTGATAGCTTATTATCAACATAGGTAATCGAAAACGTATGTATGTATAACATGCATAACTTTTGTGTAAAAAAAGTAAAAAAAATATATAAAAAAATATGTTTTTTTAATGAACAAGATTTCAAGCCGTATCTCCATTTAAAACTAAGAGTATCTATTAACGGTTACAAAGTGCAATTAGACTTATACTAAATTTTGATAACGTTACAGTTACTTGGCTATTTTGCAAGCTAGTTACAACTCTATGTTGTAAAAAATAAAGCCTAGATTCAATGTTGAACTAAATGACATATATCAACTGATACTAATCTATAGTCATTATAGCCACCAGCTAAGCTATATTTTGATTTTTTATTAAAAGTATATGTATATATGTATGTGTTAGAAAGAAACACACTCTACTCACTTTTCATTTATATATGTAGTGAAGCTGCCGGTCAATCAAGTCACTTTTTCAGCTAAATTATTATAACTAGTGATCACTTAATAAAATGAACCAATCGTCAATTACATTTAAAAGTTTAGTCATTTTTTCTTAATACAATGTAAAAAAAAGTTAAATAAAATTTACTACATAGTATAATTATTCGTCGACTTAAGTCCAAATTTAAAATTGTATAATTAATAAATAAACTAGCGTCGCAATTTAAAAAACTATAAAATACACATAAGCCGATCAGATGATTTTTCTATTTGTGTGAAATCCGACATATTCAAAAGAAAATATCAAAAATATTTTCTAAGATTTCCAACTACGACAGTAATTATCAAATTGAATTATCGACCTTCAGTGAAATCATTGGAGTACGCACTACATTGCGTGCTAGAACGACAGTGCGTGCGCGCTGCGCTGTCAGAACACGCAATGTCGTTCAATTAAGGCCATCAACTATGGTGGGGTAGCCAGTGGCAGTGACAGGCGTCTGGGGAGGTGAAGCTCGAAGTAGCAGGTTAAGCATAAGAAGAGACATGGTTAGTCTCCTAGCCCTCCGCCGGCTGCAGTACGTCGCCTTTAAAAAAACGATTTATAAGAATAATGTTCTTTTGCCCACGGTTTAGGAGAGGGGGGTAAAGAAAAAGACAAAAAGTAGCCTATGTAACTCTCCAGCCATTCAACTATCTCCACGTAAACGTCCACGTCACACTAATCCGCTACGTTTTCACGTGAAAGACAAACAAACACATTTATAATATTTGTATGGACAATAAAATACAATTGTATTTTATTATCCATACAAATATTGTCTAACGTTGTAGAGTACAATAAACAGGTTGGTCAACCCCCCCGTAGTAAACTTAGCCGGGCAAAAGCTATAGTACTTAATAAACTTCCAAGACCTAGGGTATTTAGAAAACGACCCACCACCAGTTTCGGTTCCTACGCGTCTCAGACATAGGGTCCCGTTTAACTATATGGGTACGGAACGCTAATAAACGGAACCAACCTGTCGTCAGCGAGGAGCGCGCGGTGCGCCGTACGCTGCGCGCGTTGCTGCACCAACTCGGCGACGGTCGCCGCTTGCTGCTCCGCTGTAACACCACAAGTACATTTTCTTCACACAGGCGAAAGCACATTTGAACTGTCCAATTAAAAAGTTTTGTAAAGGTAGCCAAATTTAAAAATTATAGTTCATCTGAGTTGATGTAAAAGGGAGAAAATGGAAACAGTATTTTTTTACTATAAACAAAAATTGAACCATAAGTTAATTTTTTTCAAACAGGCGAAAGAGCACTTTTACATACATACCACCACTTTTACATACAGACCACGCCTTTTCCACATAGCGGTAGGCGGAGACCACATTCTTCCACTTACCACGGTCCTGACATACATATGTACATACTTCCTTCGCTTCCTCCATATTCATCAATATTTTCATGCTCGCTCGTCGGCTAAGGATACTTCTGACTTACACTATCGAATCATCTTAATTTAATAGCCATCGAAACGTATCATCTGTAAATACCCCATCTGATAGTCCACCCATGTTGATGTAAATAGGGGCTAACGGAAACAGTCATTTAAAAAAAAAACCAGTCGTTGTCGTTTGACCATATTTAAAAAATAAAAGTAACGTTTCTTCTATACAACATTTTTTCATATCATCATATAAATAGAAGTTATTAATTGCTGTTTCATTAACCCAGTATCTGGATCAACCAGCAACTATTTAGTTGTAAATAAATAAATATATAGGGGCAAATCACACAAATTGAGTTAGCCCCAAACTAAGTTCGAAACTTGTATTATGGGATACTAACTCAAAGATATGTACTATATTTTATAATAAATACATATATAGATAAACATCCAAGACCCCGGTCAATCAGAAAAAGGTCATCTTCCATCATGACCTGACCGGGGATCGAACCCGGGACCTCCTGAGTATCGGTCAAGTACGTTGACCGTTACACCACGGAGGTCGTCAAAAGATTATATTATTCCTAATCTTTATTATTTTGAAGACTCCTTACTCAATCTTTCGTGACTGCCAATTTTTGTCGTTAAAAATAGCTCACTGGTAGCTTAATAATGTGCTTATAATTTCATGCGAATTTGTGAGAAAATGGTAGGTTAAATTAATATGAAAACATGAGAAAGACGAACATAATTAAAGGACAGCATGTGCTTGACATTTAGTGAATATAAAAAAATAAACACATACCTTCTGTCTTGCATTGCGACAAAACTTCGACAGTTCACCTGATCTTCAGATAAAGGCCTGAGTGAGATATACGCCGTAGGTATATTCTAATTCAACAATTAGCTTCCATTTTACCTTCTCATCCCTGTTTCAGCAGTTAGTCCCATACCACAGAACCAATTTCGAAGATTATAGCTTCACAGACTTTCCTTCGATGTACCAAAATTGTTAGAAGGCACTGTTGATGGCATCGTACTGACCAGTTCCTTCGTACATATACATATCGGCGCATGATCATCTGAACAACTGCGTCCTGCATCTTGATTGAAGAAAGTTGAGATGCAGCATCACAAACTCCATCTCACTCTTTCGCTAACTTCTTGCACGGCAGCTGTGTAGACAGAGGGCGTTGCAGCCGGCACTCAAAGCACTACTACATCCACTACCAAATTTAACCACGCCACCAATTGCTTTCACATCTACTGGCCGGACAGAGGGCGCTGAACCTCGAACCACAAAATTCGCCATCGTCCTTCGCTGCGCCATCAGCCACACTTCCTTCTACTGATCTGCACTGCAATCAACACCTGACCATGAATCATTAAATCCACCACCACGATCCGATGCGCCGTCAGCTACACTTTCATCTATTGACCGGACAGAGGGCACTGCAGCCTGAACCTCAAACCACCAAAATAAACACCATCCTCCGCTGCGCCATCAGCCAGACTCCGAGCTACTGCCACGACAGAGGGCGCTCCAATCAACACCAGACCTCGAACTATTAAAACCAACACCATCCTCCGGTGCGCCACCAGCCACACTTCGAGCTACTGACCCGACAGAGGGCGCTGCAGCCGACGCTCAAGGCGGGCGACGCGCCGCGCGCTTGCCTCATCTCGCTCCGCCCGCTCCTCTCGCAGCCTCCGCTGCGCCACCAGCCGTGCCCACCGCGCTTCGAACCACAGCTGCATGGCATCCCGCTCGTCCGCGTCGCCGCTCGACGGACCTTGTATTAGTTGGGTTACGTCATGGGATACTGTTTAAGCTTTAGGCTGTACTTGAACCCGATCGGTACGCTCGATTTTGATCAGCTAGTCACTTAGACTTTTGTTTTGTTGTTGTTGTATCTGTACTATAGACAAAATTAATTTGCGAAATGCAAATACAACGGTTGCGTGCCAAAAGAATTAATTATAATGTATCCTAACGTATGCTAATTAGGAGCGGTTCTCAATGAAAAACAGCAATACTTTTAATTAGGCATTACTCACGTTAATTTTTAGTCGGTAACGCCGACGACCTTTTCAGCCTATTCTAGCCTTATAAAAATTAACGTGAGTAATGCCGTTAATATATTAATTATGTTATCTTGCGTAACTTTCAATGATATAAGCAATACTTTTATTTATTTTTAAAGAGGAAGGCAAATGAGCCGGTGGGTCACGCCACGCCCGCAACATCCGCGGGGTCACAGAAGCGTTGCCGGCCTTTAAAAAGCCATCCCCAAATGGGGAGGACGGGGAAGTTGGGCCATAGACTCAATTAGACTCTTGTATATGAAAACGTTAAAGCTCAGGTATTTATCATCATTACCACATTATCCTTTACGGGATAGACAGAGCCAAGAGTCGCCAGAATCGAAGGTCACGCTCAACAGAATGGTGGCACACAACCGTAGCAAAATAATTATGATATTTACATAACAATGTTAGCTACGCGATAAACTACATTCTAGAAGTACATAGAACAAGTACAAATGAATGACAAGCAAAATGAGCGTTACAGGTAAATCTAAATACAACCTAAAATCGTTTGAAGTGTTACTACAAAGGTGAAACACAAGTTAACATAGCAGTTATGTAACGACAAATAAATAATGTTGGGTGCCAATACAAGATGGGAACTAAAATATGGCGATTATAAAAAAAAAATGGGCAAATAACATAAGCATAATGCGTTAAACGATTGAAATGCAGGAATGAGGGCATGTTTCTTCTACGTTCTGAAGTTAGGACGTTAAAACTAAATATTCGAAAGGATCGAATGTATCAGATATATTTAGTTCGGTTCAGTCCAATATAAATTTAACAATGTATTCCGCCCTCCATTAACTAGTATCGACACACGATATATAATACGTTTGAATCCAGAAACGTTTTAGTAATTCGAGCAATATTTAAACCCCGACACAAAAAAGAAGGGTCTTAAATTTTTTTGTGTGATTCTGTCTGTAGCATCATAGCTCCCCAAACAGATGAACCAATTGGGATAATTATTTTCTTTGTTAGAAAGATGTATTAATCGAGAATTTTCTTAGCTGTGTTTTAACCCCCGACGCAAAAAAAAAGTATCTTTTGACGTGTTTTTTGTTATATTGTCTCCCGATTTTTAATTAATTAAATTACTTATATCGAGAAAAGTTGTTCAGTTTAGCCGTCTGAAGTAGTAACATACCAGGCAGTCTCGAGGGCAGAGGCCGGGGCTCCGGCGGGCAGTAGCCGGCGGGCGGGGGCGGCACGGGTGGCGCCTCTTGCAGCGCGCCGGTCGACTTGTGCACTGTCGGCGAGCGCGGCTGCGGGTGCGCCTGCGCAGGCTCCTAGCAACCATGATTATGTTAAGAGGGAGACAAACGAGCAGGCGGGCCACGTGATGTTAAGTGATCACCGCCGCATGTACTTGTTAATCTAGTTGTTAATGTTTCAGTGTGTTTACATTTACTTTTTACATTACATTGTTAATGAAAATTGACAAATACAATTATTATTAATACTATAATAAATAGTGTGATTACAGCTCCATATAATTTAAAAAAAAAGACAATTAAGAAGCAATATAAACATGTCCTCTTAAATAGATTTTTTTAACTAGGATTAATAATTCAAAGTTTACTTAGTATAACTAATTATTTCTTAAGCTTACGCGAATATTAGACATTGAAATTAAACAACTTGAACGAATTTTATCGCGGTTTAATCACTACACACAAAGGAATTTATACTGTTTTAATAAATTCCTTTGTGTGTAGTGATTAAAGCGCGATAAAATCCGTTAGTAATACTAAGATTAAAAGCAAATTACCTTTTGTACCTAAAAAAACATAATTATATAAACTGTATAAGCTTTCTTGCAAATCAGACAATGTAAAATCATATAGCCAATGTAAATCATAACAATTCATACAGCCATTACAAAGATTAATTGTATTTGAACACAAAAACGGTGAAACCGAAAAATTTTCTTGAAAATCTTGTAAGGACAGTGTAGCTCTGAGAATATTCATTAAAAAAAATGACTCCCACCGACTGACTAAGCCGTTTATAACGTAAAATAAACACGTACAAAATTGCGGGCCAAAGCCTATATTCAATACTAGCCTTTGTCCGCGGCTTCGCACGCGCTATTTTAAGGTATGGGAAAATAGAAAGAGTCCAAAAATATCATATGTCACTCAAATCACACAAATCCGTTGCTCCGTTTTGACGTAAAAGACAGACAGACTGACAGACAAAAAACAAACAAAGAAACACGACGACCGACTGACGACCTCTGTGGTGTAGCGGTTGATGTACTTGACTGCAACTCAGGAGGTCCCGGGTTCGATCCCCGGTCGGGTCATGATGAAAGATGACCTTTTTCTGATTGGCCTAGTCTTGGATGTTTATCTATATATGTATTTATTATAAAATATAGTATCGTTGAGTTAGTATCCCATAATACAAGTCTCGAGCTTAGTTTGGGACTAACTCAATTTGTGTGATTTGAATTAAATATTTAAAAATGATATATACAAAAAAATTAAAAAAACAAACACACTAACTAACTTAAGTATGGAATATTTTATTGTTTTCGTGTTCACACGAACCTACACTGTCCTTTGTAATCAATGCAATATGAGAACTAGCTTCAAATATTACAATCATCAAGAATCCTATGACCAGGCACAACATTCACATGCGCAGGCAAATATATGACTATGAGTTTAATAAATCGAGTTTATTGTGAGAATTTGCATATTTTGTATTAAATAGTAAGAATATCCAAAAAATGTTTGTAGCGGGATCGGGGTGATGATGCTCGACCGTCACAAAGGGAAGAACTTCCGACCAGGCCGGATGTCATGCCTGGGGAACCGCGGCTCCGACAGTCATGTCGGAGGTTGTATATATACGTCCAATCTCAGGAAACACTCTGCTTGCGCGGTTTAGGATCATTGAAGACAAATCCTTTATCTTGTGGCGTAGGTAGATGTCGCCACATGTTTTTGTTCCATACCCAAACTCCCTGTTACTGAGACTCCGCTGTGCGTTAGTCTGTCTGTCCGTCTGTCAACAGGTTGTATCTCATGAACCGTGATAACATAGTCATAAAATTTTCACAGATGATGTATTTATCTTACCGCTAATACAACAAATACTACCTCCAAAATAAATTATTCTTCAACATGCTGCAATATTGAGAGGGCCCTTAAACGTGATATTTTTTTGGTTATATCAGCCTTTGTCAAAATAAGGCCCGCTTGTGGGCGCTGCAGGCCTAAAGGGGGCTGATAAGAGACCCAGAAAAAAATGGTTTATATTTAAAATTACAGTGGTTTTTAAGTAGGTGAAAAAATGGCGGCGGCGAAAAAGAATTTCGACGCTAGAAAGCAATCTTGTCGTATCTTGAAAAATGCGTTTTTTTTTTTGTTGCCTTCTGGAATTTCTTAAGTTTACGCGAATATTAGATGCCTTCTGGAATGTAAAAAAATACTGCATCGAACAGTCTACGTCTCAATTTTTTATGTTTTTATTTATTTATTTAATGACGTTGAATTTTCGTAAAGAAAAATCCATAAATAAGCGTGAAGTATTTTTTCTTAATCCAAGAAGTTAGTGGGGAAGAAACGCATTTTTCAAGATACATTTTACAAGATTGCTTTCTAGCGTCAATTTATTCTCAAAGGGGACACAAAATAAGTTTGAGAACCCCTGGTTTATACATTTTGTTGCATTACAATCTTGATATTATTGCAAAATACGAAGAACAAGAAACATGAGAACCGAGCAGCCAACGATATCATGCAACATCAGCGATAGAATTGGAACCATCTGTGATATTGGATCATTTGTGTGATTTGCCCCTATATATTATACTGGCCGACCCGTGCCCACTTCGTTGGGCGTTAAAATATAGCCTATAACACTCCTGAATAGTGATCCTTTCTAACTGTGAAATAATTTTCATGATCGGTTCAGTATTTCCCAAGATTATCCCTTACAAACTAACAATCAAAGGTACAAACTTTACCTTCTTAAAATATTGGTATAGATGGACAGAGGTACCAATACCCTCAAGTATCTACAACTGATGATAGCCTACAAGATGATTCACTACTGTTTTCTAATTTAGTATTGAAGCATCTTTAAAATTCTGTGAAAATATGAAAACAATTTTTTTGTGATAGTATTTTTCAGAATTAGTCGACGATATATCTAAAATTATGAAAACATATAAATAAACATATAGGGACAATTCACACAGATTGAGTTAGCCCCACCAAGTCCGAGACTTGTATTATGGGATACTAACTCAACGACACTATATTTTATAATAAATACATATATAGATAAACATCCAGGACCCAGGCCCGTCTGAAAAGGGTAATTTTCCTTCGTGACCTGACTGGGGATCGGACCTGGGACCTCCTGAGTAGTGGTCAGACGCGGTAACAGTTACACCACGAAGGTCGTCAACTAAACAACTATTAAAATAAAATATTCGCCATATAAATGATCCAAACTCACAGATCGGAAACAAAAATAGATTCTACTGTCAACGTCACAAGGCGTGTGAAGCAAATACAACATACAATACATGATATGAATACTTCATGACTCTTCATACCAACTATCCCAATTCTTTGTCAAATACGCTTGATTTTTATTACAATATAAACTCTAAATACACGGCTCCAGAGTCTAATTTCATTTAATAACTGCTTTTCACCGTCTCCCTCTGTCATTGTTAATTCAGTAATTTGTCCAGAACTTAGTTCCTAATATTATGAATGCGAAAGTTTGTGGGGATGTATGTAAGAATACGTATGTTAGTTACTCTTTCACGAAAAATTCTACTGGATAGATTTGGATGAAACTTTACAGTAGTATATAGATCAGAATAACATATAGGCTACAGACCACGCGAGCGAATCCGCGAGCGTAATATATACATTTTTTTATGTAAGAGGGAGACAAACGAGCAGGCAGGTCACGTGATTTTAAGTGATCACCGCCGCCCATAGACACCTAAAGCCCCCGATGAAGATACACTAACACGCTCTGTCCGGTGAGTGGTAGAGCCGGAGACCATACTTCCCCAGATGGGGAAGGCGGAGGTTTTTTAAAGGCCGGAAACGCTTCTGTAACCCCGCGGGTGTTGCAGTTGTCTATGGGCGGCGGTGATCACTTAACATCTCGTGACCCGCCTGCTCGTTGGCCTCCCTCTGACATAAAAAAAAGTCTTTAAGCTTATTGAATTAGACAGAGCCAAATGTCGTGAGACTTACCACATAATGCCACGCTTGACTGAATCGACTTAATGGTGGCCTAGAAAATTGCCCATAAAAATAAATTCCCTATTCAAAGTCATTTCCCTTGATCGCCTTTCACAATCTGCGAAGACAAGGAAGCATCTAGACATTCATCGGTTTTCTTCGGACCAGCATGGAGGAGCGAACGCAACATCATATTATTAGTTATTCTAGTTAGCTCTGTATATATTTACGTAGTTTGACAAAGAAGTAGTGATATTGGCGTGAGAACAGACAGACAAGCATGTGAGACAGCCATGCGACATGTATGTATGTTTGCGTGTTTGCTTACGTGCGACGGCAGGGACGGCTCCGAACGCCACTGAAATTTTCAACGGTTGTTAGTCTACAGGTGTCCCGCTACTAATTTTAGAAATTAAGTATCCAGGGTTGCCATAGATTAGCCTTTAGATAATGCCCCCTTGTGAACGGACGGGGCTTTGGGGGCGGTAAGAAACTCAGAAAAAAATGGAGGCATGTGGGCGCTAAAAAAAGTGGGCAGTAAACAAAATAAGTTTGGGAAGCCCTGCCTGTAGACTATTAAATGTATTTTGTATAACTAAAGCTAAAAGTTATGTGGCCCCCACGACGGTAAGCGGTCACCGCGGCGGATGGACGTCTGCGACATGAAGAATGATACGCGCGTTGTAACTGCCATTGAGGGTGAATTTTTTTTAGCAAATACATACTCTTTTTTAATGATTTGACGACAAACGGGCAAGTAGGTAACCACATCACCGCTGCCCAATGCTAACTGCATTAGCAAGGCTTTTTTTCGTTACCGAGAAAATGTATAATGTATTTGTTTTTATATTTAATAAATATTTACTTTATTTTATTTTAAACTTAATATCATGATGTTATAAGTCATTTGATAATAAAAATCTAAAGGGCGGAACAATAATTAAACTCACCAAAAAAAAAATAACATTTGCTTCAATTAATTTCAAATCAAACTTTTACCAAACTTTTGCCAAAATGACAACCCTGGTACAATTTAGGATCGAATTCTGGACACCCTACACAATTACTTAATCTAAACCATAACCCTGTTTTAATAATTAATTTACCTAAGTTATCTATTTACAGAAGTGCACAACTCAATTGTATCTCTAAATTTGTAACAGCTATTTGGTTTCTAAGATGACTTTGAAATTCTGAATGTAAATTGAACCGTGCCTTATGACCTTGTTCGGACATATTGATTTATGAAGTGATGATGTATAAATACACGAAATGTCAATCATACAAATGTCAATAATTATTTTCGGCAACGTTTTTCAGTGAATTGGAACAAAACAATGACCCGACAAAGTGATGAGAGAATCAAAACGTGACAAGGCTGATTTTTGTAAATTGCTAATGCTTTGAGAACAAGGTTTACATAGTGAAAAAGTTGTATTAAGATGGCTATATAAACGAAGTCACAATGCATTTATTTAGAGGCCAAATGCTTTTATATGCGATCTTTTAAATGC
The DNA here is from genome assembly GCA_020352625.1 of Cactoblastis cactorum. Lineage (NCBI taxonomy): Eukaryota > Metazoa > Arthropoda > Insecta > Lepidoptera > Pyralidae > Cactoblastis > Cactoblastis cactorum. The sequence continues at coordinate 18,493 of JADGIL010001965.1, forward strand.
AGTAAATATATTTGTTTACCTTATGTCGTGGTCCGAGCCGCCTGTTGAGATAACTGGATATGCTTTTCATGATGCTCTTACTTCTCCTCGTCCTGGCCAGCTCAGGGTCTGAGAAGGACGGCGTGACGGGCAACGGCATGAGAGGGGGTGCGGGCCGCGGCGGGGGCGGGGGAATCCAGGGCGGAGGAGGGGGTGGGGGAGCACTTAGTATCGCGGGAGGCGGTGGCACAGGGGGCGGCATCGTCACCGAGGTTGGAACTCGTATCCTTCGGGGAGACTTTCTCGCCGTCCGAGGGCCGCTCCCCAGCCTCTCGAGCACTAATTTTCGAACGACTTCAGTCTGTTCTTCTCTTTCCTTCTTTATCTCTTGCACTTTGTCTACAGTTTCGCGGAGGGGCGTCGGACTGACTGGCGATATAGACCCGGAACTCAAGTTTATCGATATTGATAGTTCTATACTCTGCGTCGGCGAGTCCGTACTTCTCGAGTTGGACCTTGTGAAGTTCTCACTCGCCGACCGGCAGATGGCCGGCGAGTACAGCCGTATCGTCGCTGGCCCGGTAACGATCATCGAGGGATTCACAATATATTGGTTAACAGTTTTCGGAGTCTCGGGCAGCAGCGGCGGCGATTCGTCGATTGTCGACGTCGAAGTCTCGCTTTTCGTTACTGATTTCACTTCTACATCTGCGCTATCTTTTTCCAAAGGTGGCGATAAATCGGATAGACTCAACATTTCCATCTTATTAGTGACAGCTGAAATTTCTTTGCAAACGTCGCTCGTTTTCGGAGCGTCATCAATGTTCGCACTTTCACTGCTCGACTTCTCATTAGTTACATTCTCGATAGTTTTCAACAACTGAGGCGACTTCAGTTCCTCGGGCATGACATACTCACTATCGGGCAAATCTTGCTTATCGCTTGAGCTTTTGGTGTCACTCGATTCGAATTCGCTGGGGCTTGTCGGATCTACAACAGGGGTCACTTCGGTGATGTCGTGGCTGCTAACTTCCTGGCTGACGGGTTTGAGGACAGTCTCTGAAAAGCTGCTTTCTATAAAATTCATAGACCTATCATTGCTCGGCGAGTACGCGTCGTAGTCCTCGTCTACGAATTCCATGTAACCCTCATTCTTGGGGGTAGAAGGGGTTTCGATAGACGGGTCTTCTTCACCCTCGTCTGCGAACTCGAAGTTGTCGAACGCATTCGAATAAACGACATGTTCGGGACTAGTGCGGCCGCACACGTGGGATGTGATCGCGGATATATTTTTCGCGTCGTGGACGCTTTTCGGTCCGCTGAGTGTTCTGGGAGCGGCGCGCCGGCGATCGTCCCTATCCTCGAGTCCGCAGTCCTCTAGAACCCCGCTCTCGGCCGCCCAATCGGACAACTCGGTCTCAGTCAACGCCAAAGTGGTCGCGTCTCGGCCCGATTCCGACGACTCAGATTCTGCGGTGACAATGGTAGGCGCGGCCGTGGTCGCAGTCGTGGCCCCTGAAGCTCTCTCGTCGAATTCCTCAGAGGTGACCAATGTCAAACTATCGAGTTGTATTAATTCGCCACCTTCGTCGTGAACCTCTACTCTCGGCACGGATTGGTTCGGGGCGGTTTCCGTGTGTGAGGAATCGTCTTCCGATAAAGAATCGGAATCTAGATCCGGTTCTACTTTTTTCTCCTCCAGAGGTTCTCTCCAATCTTTCTTGCAGAGCGGAGAGTCTCCTTTGGTGAGCAAGTCGACTGGGGCGTCGCAGAGGTTTTTGATAATGTCGGGCATCGGTTGAGTTTTTACTTCGTCTGTGAGTTTGAAAGTGACGATCGGTTTTTGGACGTGTATAGTGGGGGTGGGGGCGGGATGGAGCATTTTCTGGAATTCTGTGATGTTCGATCGGAAGGCTTCTAGTTTGGTGTCGAGTTGGGAGGTCGAGTCGGATCTCCTGACAGCAGGCGGGGAGGCTTCGCCGAGCAGGTACCGTCGTTTGAGCTCGAGCGCCCGCTTGGTGGCGATGCCGCCGGCGGAGCGCGTGCGGCTGAGCGGATACTCGAGGGGCGGGGGCGCTTCGGTCACGAGGATGGCGGGAGGCGAGGGCGCGGGGGGCTCCTCCGCAAACTCGCTGTCGGTTGACACCTCGGTGGCGGACGACACCGAGGTTGACGAACTTTCGTCCTCCGACTCCACCTGTTTACAGTCGCAAGCCACAATGATCCACTGATTAATGCTTCAATTTCTTAATACGATTTTGTTTGATTTCGATTTATCAGATAACATGTGTGTATTTTCACTTGAAACTATATCTACTTTTAATGTATCAAAACAGTCATATTTTTTATTGTAATTATCCAGTTGACCAGTAAATGTGTTTATGGTGACAATTTTATTCACACTAAAGCATACTGGGGCGGAGACACATAACAAACTTTTAAAATTTAAAAATGCTTTCAATGAGAAACACATCAGTAAGGCCAAGGTTAGTTAATTAGACGATTTAGTGAAGCTACTGGTACACAGACGGACTTCCATCTGACCTCTGTAATCCAAAGAGTAAAGAGTAAGATACAACCCTAATAAAAGTTACAAGTAATATAATTATCCAGAAAAATCATAGCAAGAACATTATAACAGTTCATACAAATCGCAGCCCCAGTAGCTAGTGAAAACATGCGCTAAAGAGGTGCGCATGAGTTCGTGCCACACTAACTTACCGCCGACCCAAGAGATGGCGTTACTGTATCTAACTTTCTAACAATTCTATACACATATAAAACACCAACAAACAAAAACAACACCGTTATTTACATATACGTACATAGAAGATACATATATACATATATTTGACGCTAATTCGATGCGGAAACGTGAAAACTTCTCTGAAGAAATCATTCAAATATGAGCTTTGTGTCGTAGAACAAAGATACGATTTTAAAGATATAATATACCTGTTAAGGTCTTAGAACAAATATCCTTTTTCACATAGAATGGGAGAATACTAACAACACACCAGCAATACAATAGTAACTAAAATTTTACAAAATTTATTTGAAATCTACACTAAACTACTTCAAATTTTAAGATCCATTAAAAAAACAATTATTACTATGACAAAATACTTTATCTAAGAGATATAAGCTACATTTTATCCGATCCCGATGCTCCCATATTTCCCATAAACTGCTGGTGAAACCGCGACACGGGAATATACCGGGGGGGCATAGAAAGAGACAAAAAATAACCCCTGTCATTCTCCAGGCCTTCAACTGTCTCCACATAAAAAGTGACACTAATCCGTTGCTCCGTTTTGACGGAGCACAGAAAGAGACAAAAAATAACCCATGTCATTCTCCAGCCACTCAACTATCTCCACATAAAAAGTGACACTAATCCGTTGCTCCGTTTTAACGGAGCACAGAAAGAGACAAAAAATAACCCCTGTCATTCTCCAGGCCTTCAACTGTCTCCATATAAAAAGTGACACTAATCCGTTGCTCCGTTTTGACGGAGCATAGAAAGAGACAAAAATTAACCCATGTCATTATCCAGCCTTTCAACTATCTCCTAATAAAAAGCCACACTAATCCGTTTTGACGGAGCACAGAAAGAGCCAAAAAATAACCCCTGTCATTCTCCAGCCCTTCAACTGTCTCCACATAAAAAGTGACACTAATCCGTTGCTCCGTTTTGACGTGAAAGACGGACAAACAAACAACCACCCTCACATTTATAATCTAAACTGTAATATTTTATTATAAAATAGCAAAACGCAAGATTCATATGTGAAAAATTACCCTACCCAATTTTTTTTTTTGTAATTTGTGATCACGTATCCGCATCTTTTATTAAAAAATCAAATGTTATAAGCATTGATATAGGACTTTGATTAATGTTATTACAATACATAAATATAAAAAGCGCCATCAATAGTAAAACTGGATTTACTGTTTTATTTTAGTGTTCAGAATAATTTTATTTGTATATGTTTTTTTTATGTCAGAGGGAGGCAAACGAGCAGACGGGTCACGTGATGTTAAGTGATCACCGCCGCCCATAGACAACTGCAACACCCGCCGGCCTATAAAAACCCCCGCCCTACCCAAATGGGGAGAGCGTATGTAACTGTATACAGATATGGCAGTAATTTTTCTTTTTTCTTTTCAGAACCCGAAGTATAAGTTTTGTACGTATTCGTTCGCGTAAAAGCAAATCAGTATGTAGTCGAATAAACGCCATCTGATGGCGACCGGTTGAAGTGTTTCGAATGCATACATATATACGTTTTCAACGCGAATGTTGACGTAAAAAGAACTGTCATTAAGAGCACAGCTAGCATATATAAAATATAATACATAATTATAACTTGCATAATAATTCTGTGGACTAAATATTTTTTGGATAAATGAACAATAAAATAAAAATGAAACAGTAAATTCCGTTAGACGGAAGTTAGTGTGGACACACTACACGCTTACCGCGCCGCCGCCGCCCCTCCGTTAAAGCTATGACGTCATGCTCGATTGTTATCCAAATGTTGCTATCTCTCTCTAACCTCTCCATTGAATGTAATTCATGTCTAGAAACTGCGAGAAAAATAGATTATCCTAATGTTGTTATTCTTTTCTAATCTCGGTACTTTGTAATACAATACTCTAATTTTGTCTATTCCAAAAGGGTATTTTTTGGCCAATTTGACCCTAGGTCAGGTTAATACAAAATGTAACAGTTTTACAATGTTATATTGTAAATGAAATCAATATTAGCAAGCTTGCTAAAAAACAGTTTAAGAAAATTGGTATCAACAATTCAACATTGAAAAATCCACCTAAGCACCTAAGTCGCCTTCACGACAACGCCAACTTTAATACGGACAGAATTGGTTATGTGAATGCGGTGAGATGGATTGAGCGTGTTAGGGGCGGCGAGCGAGCGTTCCGCACCTCTCGCGCTTGGCTAGGCTAGGCCGGGCTAGGTTGGGCTAGGCTAGGCGACTGCGCAGGTACTAGGTACCTCGCTGCTGTCTGTGGGCGGGCGCGCGTCCGCCGGAACTTCGCGTCTGCGGGCTTCGCGCGCCTCGCGCATGCGCGAACACGACTCGTTCCCTGACGACTCTGCGCCTGTCAAACACGTATCTTATCAAGGTGACTGACCAGCACAATGTATTTCACACAGTGTAGTGAGCAAACGGGCATTTCTTAGCTAATTAGAGGCTTCGATCGACAACAAAAAACTAGTATAGATTCACAGATGTCGCGCAATGTCATATCTCAACGCTCACCCGTGTCGGAGTAGTCATCGTAGCCGAACGAGTCGTCGGAGAAGTACATGTCGTGCGGCTGCTGCGACATCGCCGGCTGCGGCGACTGTCGCGCCTCGTCGCCACTGTCGTCCGCGTCTGTGTACTCGTCAGAGCTGGACTCATCCTCGTCGCTGTTTTGATAGAAAAATTTACTCTTTGAAATAGATTTGAGCATTCAGTTCACATATAATGTGTAGCTACAGCTTTTGTATGTAACTAATAATAAACAACCAACTAAATAAAAAAAAAATTAAAACCCGCCTCCGGCTCTCCCACTCAGCGGACGGAGCATGGCGGCTGATAGCCGCCATTCAGGCGTCTGATAGCCGCCATTCAGGCGTCGGTCGTCTGTCGAGTGTGGTACTTGCCCGGAGGAGCCGGCCCGTTCATGCTGCAGGCTAACAAAGCAAGCAGCAGTCTCCACACCACTACAAGTAGTGGCTCCATACCACTAAAAAATAGAGACAGACAGCGGACAGCGGAAAGCTACTTTGTTCTATACTTTGTAGTGTAGTATAGATTGATGTATTTGTAAAGGCGTTACTAAGAAGAGCGAGGGCTTAACAATACAGTCTTAAGTTACCTAAGCCCACCAGCACACGAAGTTTCAGAGGCCAAGAAGTTCCGATCAGTCCACTCGTCTTCATCGATTTCCCTGGCGCCACTATCTGACAGTTCCAAGCTGATCCTCTCCGGGGTAGGGGTTGGGGCGTCGCCGCGGGCGGGGGGCGGGGCCAGTGTGCCGGGGACGATTGCGTCGGGGACATTAACCCCAGAGTGTCGTAAGCACACTAGCCGGCTGCCATAGCGCTCCATTGTGTAATTCCTGTTTATAGTAAGACTATAGAAATTGCTGATTTGCATACAAGCGTGCGGCCGTGATATCTTTACGCCGAACTACGCAGCTTTTTAGAAATCCACACATAAAAACAATGCATTTATTTCAGTTTTCTTTGTAATAAGTAAATAATCAAAAGATATTTGTGATACGAATGACACATGAACTTTCTCCCTGTTTTTCCCTGAAATCAAATTCTTTTAATGCATTTACCTAATTTCATTTCCTTCTATTGACATAATATTTTCTTTTAAACTAGTAATACATTCGTGGTAAACAAGTAAAACAAAAAATATTTTTATAAATTTTACATCAGTCAGTACTCACCCGGGGCGCAGTACGGCCTTGCAGACAGCGCAGCGGAAGCAGGCGCGGTGGAGGTGGAGCCCGTCCGCGGTGACCCCTTCCGCGGCGAACACGCGGGTTCCGCACGCCGCGCACTGCATGCCAGCGAACGACGGCCCGCGCCAGCTCTTCTTCATCTGTCCACAGAAACAAAATTGTCTGTCTGTTTATTATTTTGTTTAAGCAAGTACTATGATGCCACAGACAGAACGGCACACACAAATACACAGATCAAAATTGTAACACTCCTCTTTTTGCGTTGGGGTTTAAAAATGCTATATGTTACCTCATCCTTGGGTGCGGACTTCACAGCTTGGCTCAAAGGCTCTTCTTTCTTCACGAACTTAGTGGCTAAGTTGGCGACCTAAGGGAGTAAACGATTACTTCATAATTAAATAATCATAGCTATTATATCAACTATATAGTACGTACGCTTAGCAATTAGATTCTGATTATATTTGATATAGTAGCTGTTCTTAATAGAACATCAGGGTTTTATTTTAAATCCTAATAAATTCCAAGATAATTAAAAATCGTTGCATAGCACTAAAAAGGCCAAGCGATTTTGATCTCTAACGTACCTTGTTAGTGCCGTGGTCCGGGCGGCCCGAGTCCCGAAGCTTCTGGTCCAGTTTGCTGAGGGTCTCGTCTATCTCACACCACTTTTCCTCGCCAGTGTCGCCCTCTTTCAGTCTTCTTTGCCGGCCCAGAAACTAAACATTAACATACATAACCCATTGTTACTTTGGCACCACAAACACTATCGTAGTAGCGGGTAAACTTTCATAAATATACCCGCTTCAGTTACCTCGGTCACAGAAGCGTTGCCGGCCTATAAAAATCCCTCTCTCCCCAAATGCGGAGGGCGGGGAAGTTGGACCTCCGNNGCTTAAAAAGCATGCAGCAGGCTAATACCACTACGAAATTATTATTATACAGTTTACCAATTATGTCGAATCAACTCACCCAGGTGACACACAGCACAAAGCAATATCTTCACAATGATGATACAAAGCGATCTTTTCGAAGTTAAAATACCGTGTTCAAAATTTAATTCTGTTCATCCAGGTATAATCACTGTTGGAATAACGGCATCCATTTTGAATATGCAGCAATTCCGCCATTTTGAACTAAATTTTGGGTTCACTACCCTCCTGTTTTATTTTATGATTACTTTTTTGTATAACTTAGTATGTGTGAAACAGTGGAGCAAATAAATGTTTTATCTATATATCAATAACACTGAATTATGTGTACCTGTTCGCGGTCCCACTTGGGCACCTTCTCCGCGGTCTTGGGCTCGGGTCTGCCGAGCCGGTTCTCCATTATCTTCCTCTCAATCTTCTTCACGTTCCAATCGTCGCGCTCTATCTTGCCCACGGATCGCATCAGGTCCTTGAGAATTATAATAAATAAATATTTAGGGGCAATTCACACAGATTGAATTGGCCCCAAAGTAAGTTCGAGACTTGTGTTATGGGATACTATCTCAACGATACTATATTTTATCTACGTCGTTCTGCGTAATACTGAGAAGACACCCGTTTGTGAATCTCTCACACATACCTCTATTCTTTCTTATTATATGTATGTGTGTGTTTCTCACAAATAAATAAAGTAAATCTAAACAAATTTATATTTCTTACCTTAGGCTTAGTAGATTTGGGTGCAGCGGTGGAAGCAGATGATCCGGAGAGTTCAGCAGCGAGCTTGGCGACCCGCGCACCCCCGCCCGCCGCCCGCGCCCCTCCGCCCACGATACGCCCCTCCTCCTACAAGCGATCACTAATTAGCACAATGTCGAGCTTGTGGTCCCCGTCCGTTTTAACGTTCCGCAACAAAATTTGTTCTTAGTGTGTTTAAACTGTGGAAATTAATGCTTCTGTATTAATAGTATGCATAGCGAACAAAAATACTATAAATAACTGGTGTGTTTAAAATCTAATTTTACTGTAACATTTAAAGAACACCATTTTGTTACGAAACGCTTAATAAAACGTGAAATGCGTCGGTGGAATAGCTGCGTTTGGGCGCTTGCACTCACAAATCAGTAATGACCAGCTAAAATGCTATTTATTTACGCTTATAGGCCAAATCTTAAGTAAGCAACAGGCATCATTAGTGCCAGAGTCCAGCAGAGATGTATTGTTTTGATCGACCAATAGAATTTTGTTATTCAAAAATGTCAGAGGAATGGCGAAATTCTATTGGTTAATCAGAACTCGACTCGTTTCCACTCTGCACAGCTTTGGTCGAATTCGCACTTTATTACCATATAAGCCGGGTGCAACACTTTACCGTAACAATTAGATGATCACTGATCATTAACCTCTAGTTAATTTTAGATGCCAAGTAATAAACAGTTACTTTCGACCAAGCTAAATAGACTTGGTATGATGCGGCAGCGAGTAAGCGCCCATCCGCATAACCGGTGCTAAAGAAGGAGGGAACCTCATGGGGAATAATTCATAAAATAAGCATTTGCTGCGTTTTTTAACCAGGTCTTGAACTATTGTACGATACGTTGAGCGCGAAAAATACCTATTAACCTAAGTGATATTAAAATACAACTTGTAAACGAACAGTTCCTGCAAAAAGAAACATGTTGAACCACAAAAACTAAGACAATGGTCTTAGTTTTTGCGTGGAGCCGCCCCAATGCATCGTATTATCGTGCGATCGATGACAGAAAAAAAAGTACTTAAGATGACAGTCGCAAAACCCATTACGTATTTCAAGTATTAATGAATAAATACAAAATATTATTAAATTAAAATCACGGTTCACGCCTGTCAACAAAACTAAGCCTTAAAATTAAATATTTACACACAACCCGTGCACGCGGCCGCATTATCAGTTATATCACGCTACATACCGTATCTTCTTTCATTTTAGTTAGTCGAACACAGTGGAAAGAAACACGTTACAAAGTGTACGTTGTTACAAAATTTATTTCATGCACACACACACATAATATATTGTTTTAGTTATCAACCGTGCAAAATTGGAGACGTCAAAAGATTTATTTATTCGCAAACTAAATCATCGGTTATCCGCAGACTTTGAAATATTTGTAATAGTTAGTGCATGCGGCACACAACGTCAAACTCGTCTCACATAGTGCTGCAGTTGTTTTTCGAGTGTGCGCACGCGCTCGCCGAAGTGTGGCGCGCTGGCACGATACTGCTGCAGGCCATAGTCGTTCTCCAAATCCGCGGACGGCAACTCGCCTCTCGGCTCCGTCGCCAGCATCTGCAGACTCTTCTCGAACCTCTGCCGCATGATCTCTCGCGCAGCCCGCCTCCTCCCGCCCCCCTTCGCCCGCTTCGTTTCCGCATTCTTCTTTTGAATCATATCCGACACTCTTTGCATTCTAAACGCCATATTCGAATTAGCGTCGCCCGAGTTCTTCCTCTGTGGGGTCTGCACCTCTTTAGGTTTATGCCCCTTTATCAAATCGACCACTCTTTGCCTTCGCAAAGCCATCTCGGGATTGCCGATCGACTCGGAACGCTTCGTCCGCTCAGGACTGGGCGTGTTCCGACGTTTGCCTTCTATGATCTCCGCCATGCGTTGCATTCGTAAAGCCATTTCTGGATTGCCGATGGAACCCGATCGCACCGTCCGGGTTTCGGGGCTAGGGGTGTGCCTGCGTTTGTGATTTTCGAATATTTCTGCTATACGTTTTGTATTCTGAGGTATTTCCGGAGAGCCAACCGAGTTGGAGCGTGCAAACGGGGCTGTCACAGGACTCTGCGAGTGTCTCCTCTTTTGACTGTCGATCACGTCGGAGAGACGTCGACCTTTAAGAGGTAAGGGGCTTTCAGTGGAGGAGGAACGAACGAAGTCTTTTTTCTTAGGGCTGGCGCTGGCAGACTTGCTCTCTATTTTACTGAGCGCCTTAGTCTCGTTGACGAGAGTAGCGTCAGTATCGGCAGAGTCGTCCTGGAACACGTCTGAATAATTCGGTATCTTCATAGAGGCCAGATCTAGGCCTTTCAATTTCCGGGGTGGTTTCACAGGCTTGTCTTCCAGCACGTCTGAGAAATCTGAAAAGTCTGGTATTTTCACTGTAGATATGTCTAAACCTTTGAGTTTGCGCGGCGATTTAGTTTTTTCTTGATTACCGTGAAAGTAGTTTGCGATTTTGGTGTTGGTGTCGACTTTGGTGTTGGTAGAACCCTGTAAAAGTTGGGCTAGGGACTGTCTAACGGCTTTGGGGTCTGGGGATTCGTCGGGGTCTAGGAGGGCAATTATTTGTTCCTGGAGTTGTCGTTGCTTGTCGGCGAGTGCGACGTCGTCGTCGGCGGGCGTGGCGTCGTGAGAGTCGAGGAGCCTCGCGAGCGCGGTGACGTCATCGAGCTGCAGCCGCCCGATCCTGCGTCGGAGCAGGTCGGCGGGATCACCGGTACTTACTTGTCGGACGGAGCGCCGCTTCTTCCTGTAGCTCGAGTGTGATTTGTCGGCTTCGGCCGCGTCTGTGCAGAAACGAATGACTCTCGCTAACGTTTCCAATAATTCTTACACGAATTTTAACACAAGCATAAGGATCAATTTTCTGTTGTCATAATAATTGTATCAATACAATCCGGATATGATCTAAATAATAATCAAACTGGTGGTTAACTAAGATTATAAAGGTTATATTTGTCAGAAAATAGATTATACAATGTGGCATATACTTACTGGAGTACACGGAAACAGAGTGGTCGGTCGAATTTCGGACGTGTTTCTCCTTTTGGAGAGACTGTTTAATCTGTGGGCATAATCAGATGAATATGATAACAGCAAGTCTGTAAAAATCTCGGTGGGAAACTATCATTTTGTTAATATCATAACAGCAAGTCTATATAAAAATCTCGGTGGGAAATACGCTAGTATTATATTATCTGTGGTGGGAAACTATCATTTTGTTGATCGTATTTTTATTCAAGTTTCTTTTTTATCAAATTTAACAGGTTTAGTCATCTTATAATATTTATGATCATCGTGCATTCATGTTTAGGTTCATATGACAATTTTTTCCTTCGTCACTCGATAATATATTATTTTTCTGAAATTTAATGTGAAGAGAAAGAGTAACTTACTTGATCGAACACATTAGAGTCGTGTTGCACGTGGGGCACTTCGCCCTTGAAATAGTTGTACACTCGAGACAAGTACGACTTGACCTTTGCATCCGGAACGTCGCGTAGCGTGCCTCCTGACGGCAGTGGTGCGATACCTGTGTGATTGCAATATCGTATGATTAAAATACATCCAAATCGGACCTAATGTAATCTACGCTGCTACACGCACGCACACACGCTCGCACGTATGTACGGGCAAACGGACGCACGTACGCACGTACGCTCGCACGTATGCACGAACACACACACCCATACTAACATCGGCGTCAAACTTATTACACATGGCATCGGCGGTAAAAATGTTATTCTGCCAGTAACGTGGTACTTCCAGGGCGATGTACAAATATAAATGGATCGCTAAATGTGTTGCTAAGCGCATAACTCGAGAACGATTCAACTGATCCAGCTAATTTTTGTCTATATTTTAAATATTCTTTGAAGTACGATGTCGGTTCTTACGGAGAGAACAATTTAAAAAATTCCCTGAAATAGTCTAAAAACAATACTTTTCTATATTCAAATACAAACAATTCGTAATAATACTTAAAAGTCAATTTGAACTTTAAATATACTATTCCATAAAGTTTCAGCGTTTAATGGAGGAGTTTTTGCAGGCAAAACAATTGAGTCACGTTAGTATCGTATAAATAAATATTAATGTCAATTAGGCGGTACGAAGTCCGCCGGGTTAGCTAGTGTATATGAATCTGCGTTGACATTGCACCAGGACGTCACTTACCCAGTTCGTGCAGGCTGTGAAAGACAGCGCGGGGCGGCGCCTCGTCCGGCAGCAGGTCCGGGCGGTAGCGGCGCACCGCCGCGGAGAGAGCCGGTGCGCTGGCCGCCGCTCGAAGCCCGCCTTCCGACCACCCAACCCAGTTGATGAGCACCTCTTCCGACACTTCCGCTTCTGATCATTCGACGACAATAAAAATCAATATTTAAAAGCAAAATATTCAGAAATTAGTCCTTCGCAGGTACTTTTTCACGTCAATATTTAATTAACATATCCTAATCGAGTTACACACAATCAGCATTTCGGAACGGCCACTACGAAAGAAAGCGGTATTGGTCCCTACTATTCCAGAAGGGCTTGATTATCCGTTTTATCTTTAAACAAACAAAGGTACTAACTTTGCTTCTTTATAATAGTAGTATAGATGTAACTACTCGAAGTGTTTGAGTTTTATGTAGATTATTATAACTGTCCTTATATCGTTTCGTGTATTACATCTGTACCCGGTTTGAAGAAATTGAATCAACACTATTGTACTACCCGCCGCAGACTAAATGGCGATCGACCATCGTACGTTTTAAAAGAAACTTTATACCACGTACGACCACACTGTGGAACGAACTGCCTGTAGCGGTATTTCCGGACCGATAAGACGTCGGAACCTTCAAGAAAAGAGCGTTTAATCCCTTAAAGGCCGGTAACGCTCTTGCGACCCCCCTGGTGTAGCAGGTGTCTATGGGCGGCGGTGATTACTTAACATCACATGACCCGCCTGCTCGTTGTAACGTTGTAACTTATAAACCTAACAATAGCAGCTTACAAAGAATAT
>JADGIL010001968.1:0-15189 GCA_020352625.1 Cactoblastis cactorum
AAACATTCTGCGTCGAAAAAAAAAACAATTACGTAAATCGGACCAGAAACGTCGGCGTAATCGATGTACATACATAAAAAAAAAAAAAAACTATCCGAATTGAGAACCACCTCCTTTTTGAAGTCGGTTAAAAAGACTTATCTTTTTTACCCTTCGGATACGGAAGACTAAAAAGAGAATTTAATAAAAAAATAAATATAGTATTCGATGAAAATTTACAAATCTAACTTATTTTTATATGAAAATAGTAAAATATATAAGCAAGAAAATTATATGTATATACTCTGATTCACAATATTATAGGTTCGTTAATAAATAACTGAATGACGCGAAGCTAATCTTGATCCTTGCATTGCATGACGACTTGCAATAGGCTCAGCCCACTGTGGCTACTACAAACTTGTAGTACGCTGCCGTCCGCCGACGCTTCCTAGTTCCTTGCGTGTCCGCAGTAGGGACGTGTCGCCATCATCGTCGCGACAGTACCGCCTTGCGCCTTGTTACGGTTGGACGTGCGTCACCTGCGCTTCGTCTCGGTGCACGCTATACGAAACAAGTTTATTCAAATATAATAGTTCACTTTCAAAAAATTCTTTGCTTATGAGTAAACGCTAAATGTATACCACAATGTTCTTGGCTAGACTACGTCTAAAAACAATTTTTGTACGAAATTCTATGCGCTAAAGACGATTCTTGTGCAAGTTGTGATTATACTTTATTATCTTTATCGGACGATAGAGTACGCGAAGGTGTGACAAATACGCACGCGAGTGTATTTGTTTGTTTTTAAACCAAAGACAAGTTCGTTGTAGAAGTTCGAATAGTTGTTTTTGTTTTATAAAAGGACGCGATAGTGTGTTGAAAAGGGACGAGATGAGGTCTCAACGGGGAAGAGCGACAGGTGTGGCGGCGTTGGTGATTCTGTTAGCAACTATCACAGGTAACTTTTAAACCGTTTACTACCTGCATGGTTCATTTATTTTATGTTGAAACGTTTTAAAAAGGTAGATACTGTAACAAGTATCAAACAAAATAAAACCTCTTTATAAAGTACCTTCAAGCTAAGTTTGGAGCAAAAAAAAACAATCACTAAGTTGGCAACACACATGACATTATGATTCATACACAAGATTTTTATAGGTTATCTATGTTGATTTGATAGTTTTTTGCGTGGATGGAGCAAAATATACTGTTTATTTAAATTAGCTGAATATATGTAACAAAACTTAACTAAAAAATGCTTTGTATAAAGAATTGTTTAAATAATGTATCCTAGGTTAGTTGCAACTAACAGTTTTCCATATAAAAAACTAAAGAACAACAAATACCTACAACGTTAATCAGTGCCATTGAAAGTCACCTACCTACTTCTAAAACAATTAGAAGATTAAGCAGATCGCACCGTAGGTACGTGACGAACACAAGCGAGACCTAGTTGTGCAAAAACCGTTGTCAGCCGCTATACAAACAGGTGGCATTGTGGTATTGTCTGCAGCAGATACCCGTCTGGAACAATCGCAAAGTCTGCCCACATTTGTTCTGGACCCATCCGTGCGTTACTTTCTCGTTCGAATGCCGTTGAATCAATCAATTGGAAATCTATGCTGATTGTAGGTTTTCACGATTAGATATGTCTGTGATAGAAATGTCTTTATAAAATATAAAATTGTAAATCGGCTCTCATAGAAGATATTAAAAAGAAAAAAAAAATGAATGCTTTTATAGGGCCGATAAGAGCCATAACTATTTTATTTAGAATTTTTTGTCTGGCTGAATGTATGTACCCGTATCACGCAAAAAATCATGAATGAAATTAATTACGGTCACAGCTATATGGCGTAGGTGTCATCTTGATACGCTATTTAGGTAAAACCCGAGATAGGGTTACACACGCACGATTTCATGGGCTTAAGCTATTATACATATAAAACAATAATTTTAAGACAAAATTTTAGTAGTTCATTATACCCTCATTAATCGATCGGCCCCTCATCGGATACCCTCATCGGAATCGATCCATAATTATTGAGGGTACCTACCTATAATATACTACTAATTTAAAAAAACAAACTACCCACTAATATAAATAATTGTAAAAATCAAGCCATAATCTGGATATAAACTTGATAATAGGATTCTAGTTACGCTTAAAGCTTACCTAACAACTTAATTAATATAAACCTCTTAATTATAATAAGATCAGAGGAAACTAATATAACACAAATAGGATTAATGTTAATGGCATTCATTACAATCGAACCATAAACTTCGGTAATGATATTATATGCTTAAACTACAGCCATTGGAGGTATTATCTATTGGTCTACATGTGTCTGAGATACAATTTACATGAATTCGTACCATCTGCCGTGTCATTAACCTTAGTAATTTAAGCCTGTTAACGTTCAGAGACTTCTGTAATAGTGTGTTGACGGCTTTCCACGGTCATATCATGACCGTTTGTTTTAATGGCTTCTGTACTGGAAGGCATATTTGTGATAGTTAAGATTTTATCTGCAAACCAGCTATGTAGAAAATATTGAATCAATTCTCAATGTTCAAGAAAATGTTGAATCAAGTCTCAATGCCTGCTTTGAAAATCATTA
Source organism: Cactoblastis cactorum (assembly GCA_020352625.1). NCBI lineage: Eukaryota > Metazoa > Arthropoda > Insecta > Lepidoptera > Pyralidae > Cactoblastis > Cactoblastis cactorum. The sequence continues at coordinate 2,607 of JADGIL010001968.1, forward strand.
ACGTCAAATTTACAGCGTATCTTGGCTGTATGGGCTTGTACCCTTTGCCTCCTCAATAAAGCGAGGGATTCGACAAAAAAAAATTACAGAGTATCACGACTTTATCCCGTACGGCATACCTACAGAGTCGGGAATTGTGAGACTCTCAAGGCTACGTTTAGTTGAATTATAGGGATATTAGCCGACCCCAGCTCTTCTAAAAAATACAGCCTACAGCACTCCCGAATAGTCTAGCTTTCCGACTGTGACTGAATTTTCATCATCAGTTCCGTATTTCCGAAGATTATCCCAAATAAACAACCAATTCAAAAATCTTTTAAGTACTTCTTTATAATATTAGTATAGATTGGTGGAATGGTGATCCAGATATAGTGACAGGTTAATAACTAGACTACGATATAAATATCCTGTTTTAAGCAAACTTGAGGTCTTATAATCAATAATGGTGATACGTTTCCAGAAATTCGAAATAGTATACCTAAAGAGGAAACGTTTCAAGTTTCCAGTAATAATTCTAGCCGTAGTTCCAAAAGCAGAAAGCACTTAAGCCAAGATTATAAGTAACCACTATTTCCCGTTCGCAAATAACAACTAGACGGGACTCATATTAATGCAGCCTGCACATTAATAATTTTAATGCTATGGGTTGGTTAGAATGGGTCTGCTGCTTTAATAGTTATTAATAATTAATAAAAAAATAAGTTGCGTTAGAGGTCCAATCTCAAAGGCAGCAATTTTGCACAAAACTCGCATTATGAAGAGATTCATCACTTTCAAACCCTGATCTCTGATAGATAGGATTTATCCCCGCTAGCGGAAGATTTTTCCCCATTTTGTATTTTTAAAATTAACTGTCTAAATTTAGAAAGACGTTATTTAATGTTGTATATTTTTATTATAAAAAGCATTTTATGATTTAAAAAAAAAAGTACAGTTGGATAAACCTATCGAATGACTAAGCACATTGGCACAACTATAATATTTTAAGGGTGCTGGCATTCCTGACCATTGAGCACTAATTTAATATGGTCATAAAATAAAGCCCATAATTTTACGTTCATGTGCAATGAATGTCGCCAGATAAATTTTTACTGACTCGTGTGTAAAAAAAGTTTAACAGTGAGTAAGGATTTTACATAATTATTTCTTAAGTTTACGCGAATATTAGACATTGAAATGAAACAAATTTAACGGATTTTATCGCGGCTTAATCACTACACACACACACAAAGGAATTTATACTGTTTAAGGCTTTAGATTGATTTCTTTATGTGTAACTATTTATTGAGCTCCGACGTTTCAATCTAAATCAATCTAAAGTCTTAAACAGTATAAATTCCTTTGTGTGTGTGTAGTGATTAAGCCGCGATTAAATCCGTTAAATTTGTTTCATTTCAATTTAGACTTTACTTATACCATAACGTGACCACAAATCACAAGTGCGATTTAGAGTTGTTGCAAACTGAATCACACAAGCTCATTTTTTTCTAACAGTACTTAGTAAAATCGTGTTGGCAGTGATAAATTGTATATGAGCACGTACCATACTAGTTAATTTATTTTTATTTACGTGTTACAGTAATCTACTGTTATGATTAACATCAGTTGAAGCGTTATGTGACTTAATACAGTAACTGGACTAAAATAGTTATATAGTAGGTGCTTGATTAACTCTACACCGTATAGATTATACGTAAACATTTTATCTTGAACAATTCGCATTTGTATACGACATTAATTATTCAAAAGAGATTACGAGTATGGTGTACAATACAGATAATGATTACGTAATTTGACAACTGTTATTCAATGTCCTTAGTGACTATATCGCTAGTAGTTATAATTATTTATGATACAAAACGAATGAATGAAAATTCATTTGGTAATAGAATTATAAATAGAAGACCAATATGATTGAACTCTTCATATCTAGGCTATGTCATCATTGATAAACCGCTTATCTTATCAAGAGGTATACCCCGTTCGCACATTAACTCGGAACTCGATATGTTTCGCATTTAATCAGGAGAAAATCGATAGCAGCTTGTTCTTATTGCTTTCCCGGAAATCGACGAACAAAGGTATTGGAAATGTTCTGGAAATTTAACATCAAAATTAGTCGCTTAAAATTTGAGTTTCATAATTATGCCACGGCATTATGTTATTTAAACGTTGATTATGTTAGTTCGAGTATACTGTAAATACAATTTAAGATGTATTTGAAGTATGATTAAAGAGCTATTAAGCCCTTATAATATGTTCTTGAACAGAAAAAATCAATAAGACCGTAGTTAACTAGTCCTTGTTTTAAAAGTATCAAAAATGTGACCTACACATATAATTTTACGAAAATATAGCCCAGTTTTATCATGAAAAGGAAACTGTACAGTAAAATCCGATAGGATATCCTCAGTTCGGCGCAATCTGATTTAAGATTTTACAGTGAGTTTTCCAGGAAGCTCATTTCCTACAAGCCCATCCTTGTCAATGTCGCCATTGGATCGCTAAAGAAACGACGCCCATACAAGTTTAACCAGTCCGACGAGTTACAGTATCGGCGATCGATGGTTGATGTAAAAGTGAATTTTCTGCTTCTGTATTTTTTTTGCATCTTTTGAACGTTATTTCTTGTTGAGCCGAATAACGCATTTTTATTTGATTGGGCTTGTTAGCTTATTTAATTTAATCTCAAGAAATAAAGTGATTACACTATTGTATAATTTTTTTTTTTATTATCATTAACTGTTCTTTATGTTAATTTCATAGTTTTTAAATAAAAGATATATGATTTTTATACAGTATGTTATTATGAGGTATTATAGGGTCTTTATTTTTATAGTGCTAAAAATATCATTTGAATCCCACGTTAAGTATTTACGCGAATTTTCAACGAATAGTGTACAAACACAATTCAAAATTTTAAATGTTATTAAAGTTGAAACTACCAAACTGTATGGCAAACTCGTTGTTACTCTGAAATTCGGATTTGACTAATATTACACAACTACTTACTTTGAACTACGGAAAATTTGAGTACTTAACTTATTCTACATATTACCGTTACACATCTTTGCGTTTCTAAAGTAAATTTGAACTCCGTTAACTGTCGAAAAGCCTGATATTAGTCACGAGTCACGGTTTTGACTTTGGAATGATTTGAAACACTTACGCAATGATAATAGCGTATAAGAATGGTTATCTCTATAATTAAGCGAAAGCTTGATTATTTAAAAATAGGTGCTGCAGGTTTAATTTGGGGGTATCCATTTTTTATCTTTCATGGTACACTGGCTCGCGTTTGCCGCCGCGACGCACCAGTGCCATCACAGAATCTGCAAAATCCCGATAATTATATTATGCTGGCAAATCGCACAAAATGGTTTGGTATATTGTTTTGTGTTTCATTGCTTTATCGGTATAGAAATGAAGCCCCAGTAGCTTGTGATTTTATGATTAACTAGTTTTTATTAAGCCGAATAACTGTTATTCCAGAGCCCAAAAATTTAACGATATAAACGTTTAGGTTCAATTAAATGATCAAAAATGTTACTAAGTATTTCATTAGATTTTTTATTTCATTCTTTACATAATTATGAAAACAATTTGGTCTAAAATTCTCAGTGATTAACATTTTGGACTTTAGGCTGTTGTGTGCCTTTGTCCTTTGAACATTTTAATAGTCATAGTTAACCACTGAAAACTGTTAACATTTTCCGTAGAAATGTACCAGTTATATCTAAGAAAATGATTGGAAAGTCACGTGTTTTGATTGGATTGTAGTCAGGCACGAGATGGGTAGACACGGATCGTTCTAGATATAGAAAATAGATATAATTTCTTACTGTATCATTAGCAATGTATCGTTGTAAAAATGGGCCGCTATCTTTTATTCTGATAGATGTAAGTATTGATTTGCTGTGACTGAATACTTAATAACTTCGTCTTTGGCAAACCTTTGTGAAATCTTAGATTATACCTGCGCGATGACTTAAGTATACATTACATGTATGTATATATTTAGAATGTACCCAAATTGAAAGCCATATTTTATTTATTAATAATTAACTTTATCAAAAATATAAAATAAGCTATTGAAATCCTTTTACTCCTAAAGATTGCTTAGAGTAGTTTTATGAAAGAACTTTTAATTAGTAAAAATTAAAATCACATTTAACTAATGAGCTCACTAGAACAGAGAAAATGAAGCACTGTTTTGCGCAGTCTACGGAAAATTGTACAAAGCGTTCCTCTATCATTTTATGAACGAACAGCACATTTTCAAATTAATTCAAATGTATAATATTTGATATTTTATGTGTTTTAAGATATGCATATGATATGATTTTTGAGATAATTATTTTGATCAGTTCTAACTGAAGATGTTCGTAACCAAAGCGCGTAGATCTAGTATCTTAAAAAGACGTTTATGACCAAAACTGTTTTGTAGATAGAGATTGCTATAATATCTTAATTATCTAGACCAATTGTTCGATTTGTCAGGACGATATCTTAAATAGGCGGTTGTTGTATATGACGTTCACAATTGAAAAGTCCCCGCTAGATATTAATTGTACATTTTATTGAAACGTGGACTGACGAATTCGGCCCCTGGCCTCCAAACGAACTGGACAATTCGTGCTCCGACCATAAAAACGTCACGCACATTTATGCCTTATGGCTCCATAAATTGAAGTGATTGATAAAACGCACGAAAACATTTCTCTGTAAATTAACGAAAATGGTTTTGAAATGCTTTGTCATGGATTTTGTTTAGTACTCATCGCGTTTGGCTTTTAAATTGTTTCGCGAATGAGAAAAAGAGACCAAAAAATCACCTAAAATCGTATAGATGTTAAATAAATAAACGAAGTTGCAATACATTAAGTAAAGGTTTATATGGTAATGAGTCCCAAGATAAAGCATAGTTTCCAACGGGTTTGCTAGCTAGCAAACAGAGTGTGGCGGCAACCGGCCCGCGCCCAGCAGACCTTGACGACTGAACCTGCGCTCTTTGTGTCCATTACCTTCTGTGTGACTGTTTGTTGCTTTGAACATTTCTACGTTTACAGTATTGAACTTGGCGTTCTTGTTTACTTCTTTTAGTTTATATTGAAGTACACAAACTTTAATTTATTTGGCAGCATTTTATATTATGTGCAAACAAGGGACATTTAAAATAACTGATGTATCAATATTTTGGAATCCAATATTTGAATTCCATAATTGTTAGTACAAGTATTTAGCTTAATTTTCATTCTTCTCTTCTGGTTTCTCCACTTCTATTTATTCGTCGCTGATATATTTTTTGTCACATTTAAAATAAGTTTAAATACTTACTGATCTATGTGATCAGGTTTTAACAGTAACATCAAAAAGAGGTTAATATTTATTTGAATACTTCAAAGTAGATTTTAATACTGATCTTAGTATAATTTCGAAGACATTTCTCCAATCTTGATTGTAACGACCTTGACAATTTGTTACGTCTGACCTGGTTTGAAATGATATGTTTGTTGTATCTTCATAGACTGGTTTAAAAGTGATTGAATTCGCACATGTTTGACTTCTTGTTTGGCAATAAATATTTATATTATTAATTTTGATCTAAATGATTTATTAAAATACTTTGGAAAGTTTAGATACAAAAGTAAATTTCAACGAATCATATAACGCCTGAACTTGGTCATTGTCTAAAAATCTCTTTTAATGTGTAACTTTCTCGGTTCATATTTTCTGCATTACAGAACTTTTGGGTTATTGGGATCGGTTACACTTGTCATTCCAAGACTATATCGACTCCATACTAGTCGTATGTAATATTATCGAGGATCATTTTCTAAGGGCGGGTTATGTGCGTGTGAAGTGTATAAATTGTATACTGTCACCGTACTACATGACTAATGATCTGACTGAAATAGGCTAAAACAATTCTTGTGAGTTCAACATTTCCATACTACGTTTCGGAGTCGGTGAAACTGTGAAGACATTAAATTAACTATCCGTTCCGCATGTCTTGCGAAGAGCATTATTAGAAGTAGAAGCCCATGTTATTTATGGGGAATTTTAGTTATTAAGCGAGTAAAGCAAATTATCCCACACCATTTTTGTGGAACACTTTACATGAGTACTATTGCATGTCATGAGTTGATGTTTTTTTATTGATAACTATTTTTGAAAGATGTGTGTAACGGCTGAATAATAAATATCTATATTATCACGTGTAGGTTTGGGGTGATTTTGATATATTTAAGAAGAAAACAAAGGGCATTTTGCCTGTGTCGATTTTGTACTCAGTTTCGATTTTAAACTTTGATTAAAGTAATGTGATATTTATTTATGAACCACTCCAAAAACCTGAGCTACCTACTTTGAATTACAAAGATAGTTTTGAATGTCGAGCTTTAGTTAAATCTTAGCGAAATACTTAGGAGCTATTGACATAAAAGTAATTAGAGAAACAAGTATATATTAATGTTATTTTGCTCTCTAATATTTTATTGAAGTAAAGCATTTTAGAAAATCAGTTAAATAAAGACGGACGGAAAAGTTGAAGGCTTATAACAATGAGATTAAATTTTTCGTTTTAATTATTTTAAAAACAAGGTTTTTAAACACAACTGTGCCAAATCCGATTCAAAATAGCGACTTTGTTCGCAAAACATAACAGCGGAGAAATGCAATTTGCATTAATTCTCTCACGAACGAAGGCACAAATTTTATTTCTCGAAGCTTCTCATCCATTGTTCCTATATAATTGTGCTCGGTTTACGTTTTTCTGCGATATTCCGTCTAGATTGCTTGTTCCGCGATGCATAGTCCGTTACAACCATTTTTTTTTACTTTCCTGTGTTGCTGCTATACTTTATTAATTCATTACTGAATAGATTAACCAGGGAAATCTTTTAAACATAGCTTTGTTTATTCCAAATTAAAATATCGAATAATTTATAGGTTTTTGGTTCAAGAATTGTACTAGTGATACTAGTAAGCATGTGACGAGAAGACCTAATTAAATCACATTAAAAATAGAAGCCATAAGATTTATTAATACGACATAAGTGCATTCAAATGATCACAGACATCGTTCGATTAATCATAAACTTCGTAAGTAGCCCGATAAAGAGACCCAGGGTAATTCAAGTACACTTACATTAAATTAACCAAACGGAAATGCGATTGGTAATAATAGAAAATTTATCTGGCGATTCAACAACACAGTAATGCAATTATAGGTGAAATTAAACCAACATAATAAAATCTTTAAATCTTATTAAATACTTATCTGGCACTTTAACTGCGTAACCAAACGATCAATGTGCAGTGACTGTTATTTTTTCATAAAAAGTGCGCAATTTTCCGGTTGTCGGTGAAATTCTTTTCATAATTGGTTTTTATTGTAAATATTTTAAAAAAAGGTCTAAATCATTACGAGATAAATTAAAATGCTCTGAAAGTTATTATATGAGATTTTGAGAAAATAAAACTCATCTATATTTCTTCTTACGTATAATAGAATTGTTGTCGAAAAACTTTGTGATATATAAAATGCTCGCATTATTTCGCGGCTTTGCTCGCATCCATTTTAGGGGTAGAATAGAAAGAAACAAAAAGTAGACTGTAGATGTCACTCTCCAGCCCTTCAACTATCTCCACATAAAAAATCACGCTAATCCGTTGCTCCGTTTTGTCGTAAAAGACGGGCGAACAAACAAACACACTTTCCCATTTATTATATTATTTATGTAGTATGGATTAGTGAATATAATTTTGCATTACAAAACAATTTATATTAGTTTTGTGTTAATGTAATTACAATTTGAAATTGTTACAAATATAAACTTAATTCAATGATTTTTATTATTTGTTTGAAGAGCCTTTACCAATTCTTAGTAACTTTACCTCTCGATGAACCACGGTATTTCGTTATTTTCTCTGAGACGAGACGTCCAGCAAACACTATGATACGAATATTCAAAATACAACTGCACAACACATAATAATGGATGAATTAAGGTCTTAAATAAGGACAAGAAAGTATAATGGCAGCCAGTCAAACAATCATATCATCGAGGTCGCTTGTCAAACACTGAACGTAAGCAAAACACGCGATACGCCTTATAATTGGGCAACGTGAGAAACAAAGACGATCTTTTGTTTGAGGCGTGAAGTTATTCCAAACATTGTTTCTCTAAAATACCGCGAGAAATTGCCGGGCTTACCGAATGTGGAGCGAAAATTGTTACTGAGTCTGTGAATTTTTCAGTGATAGCTGAAAAATTGTTGAACATGAAACCAACTTATTGCTCTACATTTCGTATCTTCGGTCGACTGAGACTTGTATCAAAATTCGAAAGTTGGAATAAATAATTTGAAGGACTATGTTTATGTACAGGTAATAAATATGATTCGTTACCAAAGAGCAAGTATTAAGTTCTCCTCGTCGTCATTATTCTTAATGAGCGTATAAGAGGTAATAGATTGAGACTGTTTTAAGCCTCAATATCGTGATAATATTCACGATAGTCTGGTATTTTAATTACATTGATAATTTTAAACATTAAAATGTGAAATTTATAAAGATTGAATACCCAATATCAGTCTCATAGTTCCAAGATCTCGCAAACATTTCTAACTCCACAGAACAGCTACATTGGCGAACCGCCAGCTGATAACCACTCGACCTCGACTTACCCTGCCTTAATATTAGGTTAATGACCTCCCAAGTTTCCAAAGTCCAGAACTTTTGAGTCAAAATTGTTTCAAACAAGTACGCGTTGTCTGCAATTTATGTGCTGCATTTGCTGCAGTGTAAAATATGAAAACATTTTTCATTAAAAATATTAATAGTTAATCATATTTTTGCTTAAAGATATGAATCAACACAGTCAGTAATAGACGTAAGTATAATTTTAAGACATTCAATTGTTTTTTGCTATTGTTACCAAATCTAGTCCTAGAATCCGATATCGTATAATTCTTTAGAAAATGATTTAAGTAATTTTGTATTGTCTTCTGTTTAAATTTGTAAGTATAATATCTTTCCTATCTTTATATAGTTATTCAAAAAATATCCGAGCTATTAAAAATTCAAATTAGTTTATCATACCTAAAATACATACAAAAATATCTAATTACGTAATATTACTATCGACAAAGTTTAAGTTACTTTTTGATATTAATATAATAATATTGTTTAATAATTCTTTCATTCTTATTGATTTGTTTGATCTCTTCCTTGTTAGATTTTTCTAAACCAGATTAAAGGTATTTGACGTGACTTAATAACGTCTTAAATAAATATAATTTAAATTTAAATACTCGGACGTTTATGTAATAGTTCATGTAAATAGATTAACCATTCTCCTCTTCATAATATTTTATTACAGAGCAAATTGAATTTGAATAATCCCGGGCTCAAACATTTCGAATTACCCTACAAATATAACTTTCAACGGGATAACGAGCTTTACTAATTACAAAGATGGCTGTGTGACAGTAATTAAGGATATATTCAAAGTAGTTATTATAATAATAAGCCGGTCACATGGGTTGTCAGGTTTTCATAAATATTAATGGGTCCTTTGGTATTAAAATTAATGTGTTCAATTGGACAACCCGCTCAAAGTTTTGCTGCAATGGAATTACTTGTGTATTTTTGGTTAGTCATGCCCTCATTTCGACATTGGAAAAGTTTGTCGGAAGAAATATCTTCTTTCAATCGTTTCCACCAGTAAATTTATCTTACGAAGAAACATATATGTATGCAGTTACAAAAAATATTGACTTAATAATGGTTTTTTTATTTTGTAAAATATACACATTTTCTTCCTTCAATGTAATAAAACGATATTAACATTTACGATAATTGTTATTAGGTAATACATTACAAATTATAGTTAGAAGCTGCCATAACGTGCACCAATAGAAATATTTTATAGCAAACTAATAACTTAATTCAAACTAAAGCTGTCTTTAAAGGCCGGCAACGCTCCCGTGACCCCCCGGGTGTTGCGGGTGTCTATGGGCGGCGGTGATTACTTAACATCACGTGACCCGCCTGCTCGTTTGCCTCCCTCTGCCATAAAAAAAAAACTAAAAATAGATAAGAAAAATGTGTTTGAACATGACAGTATTTATCTATATATTAGAAAGGAAAAAGTCACTCACTCATCACAAAATCTCTCAGAAACTAAGTCCTTGGGGTCTCTTAACATTGCACGGTGGTTCGTTTTAGAACGTAGTTGCTTGCTAAGAAGGGATTTTTGCAAAATTCCCACGGAATCAGGAATTATGGGACCCGATCATAGAAGAAGGCCAGTAATGATATTCGAGTATAATTTCTAGCTATCCATCACAAGTGTCTAGATGGTGCCGTTTATTTTTCTCATGTTTAACACAGTTATTAAAACAGTTCGTAATAAGTGATTGTGGTACATGCCCATGAAGTGGAACATCATACCCATATAACTTTTCCCCAGCCCACCACCTATTTTAAAAACGTGTGTTTCTTAGAAAGTTTGCTACATCTCAGAAGAATTATAGTGTAATATAGTCAGATGTTTAAAATTGTAAATCAAATTCAATCAATACTAATAATTTCAACCACTACTATAAGCAATAATAACATCAGAATTACAGCTCATGTCAATCGTTCTTTAATTTGGAGTCAGAGCAATTTTCTTTTAATCTTTGTCATTTGCTGTAAATGGGAAAAACAATCAATTACATTACAGCCTTGAACGAAACGATTGTCGTTTAAATGACAAAGGAAACCCACCATAATTGATCTCTTCTGAAGATTGAATATGTGTGGTAAATATCACAGACTTATATAGTACAATCAATAAATATATAGGGACAAATCATACAAATAGAATTAGCCTAAAACTATACATAAGTTTGAGATTCGGAATATATTTATAACCTTTATAAATAAACAATAAACATTCCAGGCAGGCATTTTTATTGTGGCCTGTACGAGGATCGAACCCGAGACCTCTCAGTTCAAGGGATTTTCTATCTACTGTGATAACTAGTTCGTCGATTATGTCATTGTTTTATTGTCAGTAAGAAACCACGTGTCTTTATTTTTCTACACGAGCGTTACAGTGATGGAACACCTCGTCAGCTCGTCTCACATTTATTGAGCTGTTTTGAGATTTTAGTTTTCATTTGCCGTCTGTCACAGAGGTTTGACGCCGTAATATTATTTTACACGCGAAGTACTATGATGAATCTAGATGATATAGGTCTGTGGTAAACAATTACAATTCGAAATCATTGATGAATTGAAATGATCGATGAATGAGACAAGAAAGGTTTTTAAGCAAAAATTAAAATATTGTCAGGATAAGGAGGACCAAATAAAAATGAACATGCTGGCGACTGAACATGGATGCAAGCATTTCCAGAAGTTCTGGAAATCCACTCAAAAGTTAAACCCGAAACCACCAGTCAAGGTGAGTGTGGATGGTCTTGCTAAACCTGAAGACATTGCGGACATGTTCAGGAGGCATTTTGCGGTGGCTCCACGTCAGGTGAAAGAGCAGAAAAGGGTAGCTGGGGGCATCATGTCTGGTGAGCCAATAAACATTTCGGTAAAGGAGGTAATGGCTATTATTAAAACTATGACTAGAGGCAAATCTCCTGGACATGATGGCCTGAGCATAGAACACTTTCAGTGTGCAGGTCCGCATCTCCCTAGGGTCCTAACTATGTTGTTCAACTTCTGTGTGAGGCATTCCTATCTACCTTTAGATCTGATGAGGACGACAGTTGTGCCTATAGTCAAGAGTAAAACCGGGGGCATGTCAGAAAAGGACAACTATAGACCGATTTCTTTGGCCACTGTAACAGCTAAGGTTCTTGACTGTGTGGTTGAGCGTAGAATAAGTGGTCAGCTTAAGCCACATGATTCACAGTTCGGTTTTAGAGCGGGGCTGTCCACCGAAACTGCTATTCTGGCACTCAAGCACACAGTTAGGTACTATACGGACAGGAACACTCCCGTGTATGCTGCTTTTTTGGACCTCTCCAAGGCATTTGACCTGGTTAATTACAACATCTTATGGTCAAAACTGAGAGAGAAGGCCATACCTCATGAGCTGACTAACCTCCTCGAGTATTGGTATGGCCACCAGATTAACCAGGTCAGATGGTCGGGTGCATTATCTGGTGAGTATGGGCTGAGGTGTGGTGTGAGACAAGGTGGTTTAACATCCCCGGCGCTCTTCAGTCTATATATTGATCAGCTGATCGAGGAGCTCAGTGGCACTGGTGTCGGATGCTCTATTGATGGTAAGATTATAAATAGTATAAGCTATGCGGACGACATGGTGCTACTGAGTCCTTCGATTGATGCACTCAGACGGTTGCTTGGAGTGTGTGAACAATACGCAGAGGCACATGGTCTCCTGTACAATGTCAGGAAAAGTGAGGTCATGGTGTTTCGTGTTGGTTCCAGAAAACCTAAGTCGGTTCCTCCTGTATATTTGTATGGGGTAGCACTTAAGAGGGTGTCTCAATTTAAGTACCTGGGGCACGTTTTGAACGAGGATCTGAGTGATGACGACGACTTGGAGCG
>JADGIL010001972.1:0-13867 GCA_020352625.1 Cactoblastis cactorum
CATGTCCCTACCTACAAGATGGCAAAAGATTATCGAACAAAATGGTACATACATACTTTAGTTAAATGTCAATAAACTATATTAAAAAATGTTTTGAATTTTCTTAAAAAATGCGAAGGAACTTTTTCCCCGACCTATTACATATTTTATTAATTTATATTAAAGTTTACGAACCGTAGGTTTGATTTCGGCTGGTGTTTTGTGTGTAAGAGATACATCTTCAGGTTCTTCTGCTGGTTTGCCAGGAGTCTTTGGTTTGGACAAACTGACGCTTTCGTCAACGTCCATTGGCTATAGAAAATTTATGAATTTAGTGTTGGTCAAAGTATTAGTATTAATTAATAAATAATTCATTACATTAATTTTGATTCAAAATTGTTTTAAGAAGGAATTGTAAAAGTGTACCTCAGGTTTGTCTTTGTCTTTAACAGAGCGTCGTCTAGCAGTAGCAGTCGCTGATGGCACTTCTTCTTCAGGCTTTTTGTCGTCCTAATGAATAGATTAGTGTTATTTCTGAGTATTCTGTTTTGTTTAAGCGCTTAATTTGCAAAGCAGTTCGTATAATGTGTGAGCAGCATCAAAGCTAACGAAACCGTATACCTTTTTCTTTTTCTCAAGTGGTGTAGGTGTGATTTTCTCATATTTTTCGAGAACTGGCCTCTCGTAATCATCGATAAACTCGTCCTCGACGACCTTTAACATGATAAAAGTGTAAATGTTTGATAAGAATTATTGTTATAGTCTGAATTTGTTTAGAATGTATTTTGAAATATCAGATAGATGAGATATAAATCTATAACAATTTCGAATATTCCCATCTGTTTGACAAATACACGAAGTAATAATTGAAAAATTAAGCGAAAACGATTGCGAATAAATAAAGTGTGAGATTGACATGACACGCTAGATAACGTGGCCAATCCAATATAACATTTTGGTGGTCCTGAAATTTTTGATATAATTTTCGAATTGTTACTTGCCGAAACCCCTTTATTCTCCTTCCTTAGCGATGCTGAAAATTCGAGTATTAATTAACATAGAAAAGCAAAGCATTATACAGCGTTTGCCATGCACACAGTGTGTGAGATAAAAATACTTACTGATGTAAATATTTAAGTGATTGCTGTAATTCAGAAGAAATACGCCGCGACAGAGCTAAAGACCGAATTTATCACTTTAAGGAAAATGTCATGTCAAGCTGGAAGTTTGTGAAACTTAGTGTGTGTTATAGAGATAGAGGTGTTTTAGATTAAAAAAAAACTGTGCAGGAAATCTTCACAATATGTTATGTGTAGTGTTATGTGTATTTATACCTCTTTTTCTTTTGTAGTTCGTTTTTTAGGTTCAATTTCATCTTTCTTAACTGTTTTTGCTTTTGGTTTGTCTTCTGGTTTTTTCTCTTCCTCCTAGCACAATTTTACATTATTATTATAATATGTGAAGTTGAAAGAAAAAATATTAATTTTTTTTGTATATTGAAATAGTGAAAAATAATATACCTTATCCTTTGTAATAGGACGTTTTCTAAGAGTTGGCATTTCTGGTTCGGCTTCTTTTTCTTTGGGTTTAATTTTACCCTTCATTATATTATCAGTATCATCCTATACATAAATAACCTCAGTATTAATATTACACGTTCAATTAAATGGAATAATGTAACATAATTTATCTATTGAATTTATTTTATACCTGTGTATCACTAGGACGACGTTTTTCTTTAGGTGTAGGAGTAATCTTTTCATATTTTTCAAGTTCTGGACGTTCATAATCATCTACTATTTCAGGTACATCCTATAATGTAGAATTAACTAATAAATATCTATGCAAGCTAATTTTATAATTTTTACTAATTACATAATACTTGAATGAATACCTCAACTCCATTCTGCTTTTTGGTTTTATCAGTAGGAGTAGGTGTCATTTTATCGTATTTCTCGAGCTCAGGTCTTTCGTAGTCGTCCACGAATTCTGACTCTTGGGGCTAAATAATGTAAGAAAAATAAGGTATAAAATATTTTTTCATTTGCTGTTTATAGATTAGTATGTAATTATTTACTGTATTTACGTAACATTTACCTTCTTAGCAACTTTTTTCGTTTTAGCCACTTGTGGTTCCTCAAGTGTTTCCTCCGAAGGCTTAGTCGGTGTCTTAGATAATTTAACTTTAGATAATTCATCAACCGGTTCCTCTGGTTTTGGAACTCCTTTCTTGATACTGAGTCGTCGGGGCTCAGTTTTTTCCTCAACCTACATTTTAAAATTATTATTTAAGCTAACGTTTGAAAATACTTTATTCTTATCATATATATGTAAGTTTGGATTTATGAGTTTCATCAAACTCGCTAAGATTATACCTTATCTTTTTCCTTCGGCTCCACTTTAGATTTTTTCTCAGGCGTTGGAGCTGCGATAGAAGGTTCTTCCTCACTGTCTTGTTCACTTCGAACACTTTCTGATACAGACGCGCGTTTTGGCTGTTTAAACGTAATACCATTTTTATTTTTTTATTTTGAACTTTTCTTAATTGCATTTGATTGTGTTGTAGTGTAGTGTGACTTTACCTGCTGTGTGTCCTTAGTTTTTTTGTCGAGTGGCGTAGGTGTAATTTTTTCGTACTTCTCCAGCACTGGTCGCTCGTAATCATCGACGAACTCGATTTCATCCTAAGTTCAAACATATTTTAGCACAGCTAATGTTAACACAACACTCACAACAAAATTTAGTTTTAGTTATTACAATTTTACAACCAAGTAAAAATTAGTTACAATGTTCATTGTAAAACATTTTTTGTTTCTGTACTACTTAAGAAATATGGATGGAAATCTATAATGGGTCATTGATTAGATATATTTAGATTTATTCTAAACTATATATGATTTTCTTAAGTAAATATACAACATTAATACTTATATTGTATATTTAACAATACAACTATTGCGGAATAATTTATAAGCTTTGTATACATGACTCGTAAATAAAATATAACTTACCTCCTCTTTCTTTGCAACGACCTTCTTTTTGACAACCTTTTTCTTTTCTTCTGTTTTTTCAGTCTTTTTGAGATCTTTCTTTTCTTCGACAGGCTCCTCTTTAGGCTTCACTGGTTTGAGTTTAGGAATGCCATCAATTTTGGTCTCTTCATTCTCAACTTTTTTCTTTTCAATCTTTTCAAGAAGAGCCTTCTTTTCTTCTTCTGTTTTAGCTGTTTTCTTTTCTAGAATCTTTTTAGCTTCTTCTATTTCTTGTTCAGCCTTCTTTGTTTCTTCTTTCTTGACGACTTTCTTGGCTTCGATCTTAGATTCAGTCTTCTTAGCTTCGATCTCAACCTCGTCTTTCCTTTCTTCGAACTTGACTTCTTCCTTTTTTGAAACCTTCTTGGTAGTCATTTTCTTTTCTTCCTCCTAGAGATAATTAATTATTTCTCAGCATAAGGGTCTATTTTACAACTAGGATACATGACTACAAATGACAAAGAATAATTAAGGCGGTAATTAACATACGAGTTGTTTTAAGTAAAATCTTACCTTTCTCTTTTCATCGACGTGGTTCTCTTCAATTACGGATTTTTCTTCTACGATTGACATTTCTTCTTCTGATTCTTCAATAACGGTCTTTTCTTCCTCCTCTTCTTCCTCCTTCTTCTTTTTCTGTAACATAATTTAATAAAATACTTATTATATTAAATTTTTTCGGTATTCTTGGTTGGATAATGTCTTTCTGTCAATTCTTCGAAATGTAGCTTTTAAATGATAGTATTGAGAATTTTAAAAAAATGTTAGTATTTACCTTTTCCTCAACTAAAGTTAAATCAGCACTAGATTCATCTTCACCAAATTCGTTCTTGATCACCACTCTGTAGTTGGCGACGTATTTAGAGGAGACTTTCCTGATGATAAGCCTTGCATTGGTGCCATCGAACGATGTGTTCACCTCGGAGGAATCTCTAATCACCGTCGAGTTTTTGTACCAGGTACATCTGCACGACTGGTCTGAGGTCTTGAGGACAGCGACGAATTCGGCCTCTTCGTTTTCTTTCTTGGCCTGTATTATTTATAATATTAGGTTAGGTTTATTCATATAACATTATTTCTTGCTAAGATATTGATTATGATTCAAAAATACGTTCAAACATTTATGAACATACCATGAAGTACAAGTAAATAACCGAAACCATACATACCAAACTTCTGAAATGCTTAATAATTTGAGGTTTCTCTCCCTTTTCCTCTGGTATATCCGTGATTTCAACTATTTGAGATGTCGCCTCTCCCTTTTCGTTCTTGGCGACGAGCTTGTATGAACCTTTGTCGGTTTGTGAAACATTCGAAATTTCCAATTTGACTGTAAATTCACCCTGAAATTTATAAAAGCATATATAAGCACTGTTTCTTTTTATACAAGAAAAAGTCACATTGTGGATACCGGATTGCCAGTAAGAGTCTGGCCAAGGAAGAGGTGATATTTAGGAGTTAGTTGCAGATTGGCAGTAAACTATATAAAATACAAATACATAATTATGGAAGCTAAAAGGGGCTTTATCCAACAGTGTGACAGAGAACCAGCGAAAGTGGTATTAGTTTTTGTTACTTACTTCTCTGAGAGGCTCGATAAGCACAGTGTGCCTCGAGTCTTCTTTGACAGCATCAGCTTCCTTGAACCATGTACACGCAGGCGCAAATTTACTTAATACTTTACATTCAACAATAACAGTCTTCTTTTTAACTATCTTAATGATCTTTGGTTTTTCTTTGATAACTGGAATGACTGTAAAAAATAACCGTATTTTAATTAAATCGTCATACAATATTACATTTAAGTTTATAGTGTACATATAAGTAAGTTTTCTTGACATAAGGTAATGGATTTTTCACGTTATAAAAATAAGTTTAAAAATGTTGCTTACTTTCAATATTGAGCGTAAGATTTGCATTGAGCTCTCCAAGTTCATTTTTAATGTTGCATTTATATAATCCGGAGTCTTCAATACCAGGATCGATAAGTTCCAATATAATAGTGTAAATATCTTCTTTGACCTCGACCCTGGTTTTGATTTTCGACGAGTCCCTGATTTCTTTGCCCTCGTGGTACCATACTATCGTTGGTTTTGGGCTAGCTTTGACCTTGCATCCCATGATTACTAGTTTACCGTTATCCTTTGATTGAATAGTGGGCTTTTCAACAAATGTTGGGCCTTCACCTTCTGGTTCGGGCTCTGCCTCAATATTTAGGTTCAAGTTAGCATTACTTTCACCGTATTCGTTTTTGACGTGACAACGGTAGGCGCCACCATCCGCTGCCGTCGGGTTGGTCAAAAGTAATACTAATTCATAAACGTCCTCGCTCATTACACTTGATTTGATTTCGATTTTACTGCTAGCCTTGATGACAGTAGTGCCCCTGTACCACGTTACTTCAGCCGCCGGTTTGGCTTTGCAGACACAACGCATGCTGATAAGAGTGCCATCTTCGTTGGGAATGATTCGAGGTTTCTCAATAAATGATGGTGCGAAACCATTTTCATCATCCCCACCTAGAGAAAACGATCATGATTACTACATAAAATCATGCTGAAGTTTTTTTTTTTACGAAATTGCATCATGCAGCTTAAAAGCCCTAAGCTTGTCATGCTACCGCTACTGTATGCGTACTTATAATAACTTCGAAAATGTATTATTATATTATTGTGCAAAAAAATATTATGTTACCTTGGAAATTGAGAGCAATATTCGCATTGCTCTCGCCGTATAAGTTAAAAGCATTACACCTATAGTTTCCACCATCCTCCCTCGTAGGACTTAAAATTTCTAAAGTTAAATTAAAAGTATCTTTTCCTATAGCTTTTCTAGACATTTTCATTTTAGCTCCATCTTTAATTTCTTTTTCTCCGTGGAACCATGTGATATCTGGTAGGGGATATGCTTCTAAAACACATTCCATAATAAGAACATCCCCTTCTTGTCTAATTGTAGGCTTTTTAGGAAACCTTGGTGCTTTTCCATCGGGAATTCTGTTTAGAATAATAAAAATTTAATATAAATCCTATCTTATTATAAACAATTGATTTTATAAGTTGTTATGTCTTACTTCGGTTTGTCCCCGCCTTCAAAATTAAGATTTATTTTGGCCACTCCTTCACCATGTTTGTTTTTAGCTAAAGCCCTGTATTCTCCTCTATCGGAATTTTCAACGCCTATGATTTCTAGTCGCGCCATGTGGTATAACGATTGGTCCTCTTCAAGTGATATTTTGTATCGACTGCTTTCTTTTATTAACTTTTTACCATGGTACCTGTACAGGTGAGTAATATTTTAGTCGCAGTTTCATTGTTTGTTCATCAAATGTGTCAATGATGGTGTTTATTCTTACCATGTAACGGTTGGTTTCGGTTTGCCAACACATCTACATTCGAATGTGATTTTGGTACCATCTTCCGATTGCCTGATGACTGGTCTCTCCGTAAAAGTCGGTTTGATAAAATCTTCAGGTACGGGCGCTTCGTCGCCTATATTACCCATCAAAATTTAGTGCCAATAAATACACAAAAACGAAGCTTTGCAGCTGCTTTCCTCTAGGTTGCAAAATTTAAGATGTTTTCTTTGATTGTTCGTATGAAATTGGTCGCAATTTGTATTTAGATAGATACGTTTTAGATAAGAGTTAATCCAGTAATGTATAAGAATAGATAAAATAGTTGATATACATACATAAATACTTGAATAAATTGGATTATATCATGTGAATTCCTCATTCCACTAATTTCATTCTAACAAACAGTACGCATTACAGTTGCATCTGTTAATACTTTTTGTTATTGTGCATTTGCGTAAGCACAAAATTTAAGAAAGAGTTCTAACTACAGAAATATATGGCAGGATGAGTCAATGTTAATAAAAGCATATTGCAAAAGTAATTACAAATGATGAATATAAAGGATATAGTAAGTGATGCTATGGGTTGCGTGCACAAAGATATAATATGTGGTGTGTACGAGTTAATTATATTATATTATCCGAAACTGTTGAGTGTGAAAGATAATATTTGTGGTAAACATATATTTTCAATTGACAGTAAGAAAACATCTTAAATTAAACATTTAGAAAACGACGTACACGATTTATATAGTGTATTATGTAGAGTAATAGGTATTTTTAAGGAATTAGTTGATGATGTAAGCTTCACTGCAAAGACTACGTATACAATGAGAATTATATTTTTGCCGTATAAAATATTAGAATCACACAAATAGCTGCTAAATGTTAACAACAAAGCATAATTTAAATCTTATAAATCTACAATGGAAATTTCTAGAAATCAAATGTAATAAACTTGTAGGAATTGAATTAAATTTTGTCTGTCTAAATTGAAGTGATTGCATTTTTTTAACGAATCTTTTTTGGAATATTAATTTACATAAAGTTATTATGTAAATAACTAGCCGTAGATTAAATTCTTTATAAAAGATTTTCTCCTCTTTCATCCCCTTCAAGATGGAATCCAAAAATTCTCTCTTAGTGCTCCCTTACTCTCTCCAAGGAACATAGATGACAAATTTCAGCTATTTGCGTTCAGTAGTTTCGGTTGTGCATTGTCTATCAGCCAATCACTCAGTAACGGAAGAGTTTTATATATTATAGATTTTAATATTTTTGATAATATTATAAGTGGAACAGTACTTACTGTCGAAGTTCAAACTGATAGTGGCGTTACTTTCGCCCAGTTCGTTCTTGGCCGTCACCCTGTACTTGCCGGCGTCCTCCACTGTCACGTTGTTGATCTCCAAAGCAGCATAGTATGATTTACCATCCTTGCTGACTGTTAACTGTAAAATGTATAAAAAGAAACTATTGATAATCGTGTCACTTATTTTATTTTACCTTATAATTATTGCCCCACAAATAGAACAGATTTGTGATTAAGTTTTCTGAAAAACTATCATAGTAATTTAAATGTATGTCTAGATGTGTTTCATATTACTTTTAAAAAGCAGTCTGATAAGATGTTGAATTAAAAAATACTTTGTTAAAACAACTCGGAAGTCCTTATAAAACTCCGCTTTTTGATAGTTATTAAAATGGAAGATTATTAATTAAGGATTATATACCAAAACCTAGTCTCGACCTTCGATAATAAGCTAACTTTATAACGAATTCAATATAAGAACAAGAAAATAAGAATTACACTCTGAATTACTACAATGTAATCGTTACGTACAAGTAGGTAGATATTAATTTTTCTTTAGTCTTCAACCAAATGGGTATCTTGAGAGTAAACAAGAAACATTTGAAGTGACGCAATCAATTTAACAATTATTAAGCCATGTTATAACAATTATGAAGATTCTTTAAGTCATAGGACAAAAAAATTTATCGAGATATTTGATCTGTAAGATGAGATTAATACACATATATATGCTGAAAGGTCATCGCGCGAGTCTGGTCCACCTGGCCGGCTGTCTCGCCAACTATATCGGGGTCAAGGCCATCTCTAAGTACTTTTAAAAGTGGATCATCTCTAGTCTAATGTGCTCTCTTAATTTTATTTTCACGCCAGAACGCCGGTTCTAATTGCGACCGCCTGTTCACTGTCTTTGCCAATTACGTAACAGTTTTCAAGTACAATTGAGTCATATTTTTGGAAAAATGCCTTACCGAGGACGTTTCATTGTTTTTAAGTGTGCTTTCAGTTAGTTAATCTCTACTAAGAAATATTACTACTTATAAGGAAACATCAGTATAATGAAGGGTTTCTTCAAGTAAAGATGCTTTATGTCTATCAACAGATAAACGTTCTGATAACTTTCGATGAATCTATAAAGAAGCAATAGATACATTGCTTATTTAATTCATCCTCTAATTCCACCAACAGTTTTTCGTCAATGATGTTGTCGAATCAGACTAGTTCGATAACTTTTTGTTGTATCTGTGGCATTACCTTATGCCTTGCGCCTGGTGTAACCTCGACAGTGTTGTGGAACCAGGCTACGGTGGGTACAGGTTCGGCTTCGATGCGGCACTCGAAGATGAGCCGCTTGCCATCATCCTCCTGTCTGATGGCCGGTTTGCGCGCGAACGTTGGCGCTTTACCGTCCACTTGTCTGCAAAATTTAATAAATTTATTAGTTTTCTTTAAGAACAACTTTATCATGACTGGATGAGACGGCTTGTTGAGTGGTTAATCTGTATGCAAAAAGTTTGTAACTTCGTTTGATAAGGCACCCTGCCTTATCAAACAATTCATATATCAATTCAAATATCAATTTATATATTTATTGATTGATTGCTTGATTATTTAGTGCATAATTTGAGAACAATCTACTAAACACATGGAAATATTGAAATTCATAATTGAAGAAGAAAAAAATTAAATAAAGCACACAATTTTAGTACAGATGTTTTAAAAGAGAAACATGATACTTACTTCTGTTTTTCTTCGTCAGCGGCTGAAAAGTAAAACGGAAAGATTATTTTATGAAAACTAGACCTGGTTTTATTGGAAGATATCTGAGATGAATGATCTCTATCGAATCAGTGAAAATATAAAAATAACTCGTAGCGAGAATAGAAACGCAACACATTTTGTTTACAATTTAAATTAGATCTACCAGACGTTCGGGATAGCAGTTATAATTCTAGAAATACATGAACCAGCTTCCCTGAATTTTCGATAGGATTACATAGATATCTAGATTAGATTATGATATATTTCATTAAGCAATATCTTCCTTGAGCTTTTAAGAAAACAGTATAGTTAAAATACATTTAATAGAAAGGCAATAAAAGATAGTATAATATAAGACAGAAAATCTTCTACAGTGAAAATTGTGTGATATTTAGTTGTGAGATATGAGGTATTTTATTATATTTTCTGTTGCGTTACATTTCTGTGATTGCAAAATTTAAGTCACTGACTTGGAGCAAAGAACGAGGTTATTGACGAAGAGCTCATATCTTCAATATGAATGTTTTTTACTTTACTGTTTGATCAGAAGTTTGTAATTAAAATCATTTTGTGTTATTTTAAAACCTATATGAAGCTCAAATTTGTCATGTTTTCAATTTAAACTATTGTTATAACATCAGTATCGAGAAGGGAATTCGACAAAGCGCCTCTATCTCTTTTGCCAACCAAAAGGACGCTCGCTTCTTGGCTCGCCAAAGCGTGGGTTTTTCTCAACACTACATTTTTACCGACATTTATTTCAGACTATGACTAATAGTGTTATTTGTGAAGGTGTTTTTATTGGCCAGTGTTGGATTACGTCCGAATATTGTGACAAATGTTTGTGCGCCATGGATCAGGTCAGTTACTTGGCAAACTATGTATATTTAGGGCGTTTTCGACGTCAGTCCTATGTCGGATGAATCACAATACAGAAATATTTCGAGTCCAATTTTGTATTCTAAATCGAGAACTTTTCGTATGTAGCCACGCATGGAAGGATATTACGTAAGATTTACGTTTCCATACGTTCATATAGTATTTTTTTATAAAGATGTTGATTGGTAAGAACTGTTAGGTGTTAAACTGATTTTAAAATTCTCAAGAACTGTTAACCGCTCTATAATCACTGCTAATGATCATCAGCTTAACTCTAATGATGTCGAATTTCCCAAAGAAAGAGAAGGGAGAGAGAACGTTTTAACGACCAGTCCGATTAAAAATACTATTTTTGTGTCAAAGGTTTCAAAAGAAAATCGGCTGGGAGAAATTAAAGTTTAAAGTTTTAGTTGAAACGACCTACATCTTTGTAAAACATGAGTAAGGATACTAATCTGTAATATTCTTCGAAGTGTATAGTCTTTGTTTAAATCCAAGTATAAACATAGTATTAAATATAGATCACTTCGTTTTGAAAACACGGTAACTAGGCTTGGACCAATATCATTACCTAAGGTATCTTATAGCGAATTGCTAATTTAATATACATAGTAAAGGTCAACTTACGGCTGAAGTTAAGATTGATGGAGGCGGCCACCTCACCCATCTTGTTCTTGGCCTTAACTTTGTACAACCCCGCGTCCGTCTCGATCACATCGTCCAATTCCAGTACCACCAGAAACTTATTATTGGCGATGCTCTGGATCCTGAGGAAAGAACGTGAATTAATGGGCGGTTTAGAGAAGTACTTCTTACAGTCGGTCGTTGCTCTGTGTAAACTAGCAACTTCACGAAATCATCTAGGTTAGGACTCTGATGCGTTGCGTCCCCCTTGAAGGGTTCCCATCTTGTCGCGATGGGGCCGCTGCGCTGGGGCTGTGGAGCATTGAGAAGCACACGGTCCCAGCTTAAGCGCAGTAGGCGTTGACACCGTGTGGTTTTAGTGGGTTCGAGTCCCACACACCTGTCCATCTTCCAGTGGCTGGATGGATGAGACGTGGGGCTTTCCACACGTTAAAAAATAAAGGGCACTGATGCGTTGCTGCGAGGATGCATGTAAGGAAGGGAGACGCAGTGCTATAACTGTATTCAACATTCAAATATAGAACCTGGATCCCTATCAGCTGTTCCATCAACATAGACATATAGTTTTTCAATAGCGCGTGCGTCCGTGCCAAGTGTGTCGGCTGAATTTTATACATCAAAGGAAGAGCGGATTCAACCAAGACGATGGCGAGAACGTTGACCTAATATACATTTGTTTTTATGACAAATGTATGATATGACATATGTTGTCTGGTTTTGTTTCGTTAAATAACTGTTGCTAATAAAAATAAACGTATAATTAAATATACGTATTCCAGTTTTAATATATTATTTTGTGCTAACGAAAGTGTGTTTACGTAAAATTTATTGACCTATAACAACATAATTAACTGGACTAAAAAACATTTTAATTGGACGTGATAATCACGAGGAATATTGTTATAAGATTGGATAGTTAATCACGAAGAATAACTAGTTTATATTGGTTAAACTAGTTTAAAGTGAAATATTTTAAAAGATATTCTTTATTACTTTTCTACATTTATATAGTGAGGTATTTTGAATGAAAATTACTTATGAACAATACAAGTTTCGAACATAGTTTGGGGCAACATTAATTTACCTGATTTACCCTTAAAAAAATCTTCCTAACAAATTAATAAATGTTTATAGGGAGGCAAACGAGCCTGCGGGTTACGAGATGTTAAGTGATCACCGCCGCCCATAGACAACTGCAATACCCGCGGGGTTACAGAAGCATTGCCGGCCTATAAAAAAAAACCTTCTCCGCCCAACTTCTCCGACTTCTTCTCCAACCCCAAATGGGGAGGGCGGAGAAGTTGGGCCTCCGGCCCCCCCACTCACCGGACGGAGCATCACGGCTAATAACCGCCATTCAGGCGTCGGTCTTCTGTGGGAGTGTGGTACTTCCCCAGACGAGCCGGCCCATTCATGCTGAAGGCTAACAAAGCAAGCAGCAGGCTCCACACTACTACAAGTAGTGACTCCATACCACATTCAAATATTTTAAAATACCATACCATGTTCAAATGTACGACTCAACACATTCTAAATAATACATAGATATTTTGAAGCCCATAGAGTATTTTTTGTTTATGGAAACTATGTGACTGCAATGCAATTCCGCGAAAATTTTCCACCGCGCCCCTCATAGTCTGTTCAGCATCGTGTAGGTACACGAAAATTGAGTTTTATGACCATCAGGCACATAGGGTGCCACCTGCCAGGGCGCCATCTGTTGTCTAGTAATTAATTCTGTTATGGAACTGGCTTTCGGCCAGATTGTGGCAGGTTTTTCACTTAAAAGTGCTAAAAATGGTGATGGTGCTGTCCGACGTTCCGAGATTTAAAAGCGATTAAAATTTACTGGCCCTGTATGTATAATAGTTTTACTATTATTTTGGCCAAGCTCCGTCCGGTGAGAGGGAGAGCCGGAGGCCCAACTTCCCCGCCCTCCATTTGGGGAGGGCGGGGGTTTTTTATAGGCCGGTAACGCTTCTGTGACCCCGCGAGTGTTGCAGTTGTCTATGGGCGGCAGTGATCAATTAACATCACGTGAGTCGCCTGCTCCTTTGTCTCCCTCTGACATTTAAAAAAACAGAGTGTACTGTAATGTACCGTTTTTAACCCCCGACGCAAAAGGATGAATCGATTTGGATAAATCTTTTTTTCTTAGAAAGGTGACCTTATCTCGTGTTCTTATGTTTTAATCCCCGAGACAAAAATAGGTTATTATTGTTGGGGCTTTATTAAATTTAAAGTATTATATAATGAATAATGCAAATACTTACTTTTCATTGCTTAGCATGTTTTTATTGTCTAAATATCGTAGTTTTCTTATACTAACTTTTTTAATAAGTTCACCTTGTATATTCTGTTCTGAAGTAGATTTAACTTTTTTGCAATATTGAGTATTTGTTTTATATTGAGTACCAACTACGTCGCAATGTGTAAAAGTCTATCAGTCAATACTGTTACAAAACGCACGAGTTGTTTCAGCTGAATTGTTCACTTGCGTTTGATCCCCAAACGGGCATAGTTCACCAACATTTCTAATTATGATGAGTTGTAATCCAGCAAGCTCATAGACAAACGGATTACAGCGTCAAAGGGCTCCATTTGCCAAATTTGTTTTTCCATTACTCAAATTGGGTTCCGCACCCTAAGTGCCGGTGGGGAGACTTTTTTTTGTTCGAATGTTGTGACTGCACGTTATGGATGAAAACACTTAAAATAGATAACGATCTTTGTATTTTCTAGTCTGCGACGTTTGCCAAATGCTAGATTTATGGTTTTTGATCTCATAAAGGCAATAGTTTAAGTTCTGTTTAATAACGGAACGATTTGGTTTTTAATTTTTACCCGACTGCGGCAGAAGGAGGGTTAAGTTTTTGGGGCGTATATATGTAGATTTCTATGTTCC
>JADGIL010001973.1:0-14487 GCA_020352625.1 Cactoblastis cactorum
TCTAACCACCATTATTAGCAGTATGCTAATACTTTGTCAATCTATAATCGCGCCACTTTTTTACCTGATTAGTAATTCTTATTGAGATCATAAACATAATGAAACGAAAGAAAAATACTGAGGTCATTTAAAAAATATCGACCCATAATTATAGAATTTAAGATAGAGATAATTTAATCTACAAGTTTACTACATCATTTTAATAGCGTTACATTTGTATCAATTAAGTATGCTATAAGTACATACGTATATATCCTGAAGCGTATGATCAAATCAAAAAATCAAATGACCGAGTTTGATCCCTATCTTACCTGGTATAAATAAAAAACATTACCCGAATCATGTTCTAGCTTGAAGGTCATTGTCGATTGAAAAGACATAAATAGACAATGCGTGAGTTGGCTTCATTAATGTGGTATAGCGTGGCGCGGTGTGGCGCTGCTTGTCGGATGTCCGGGTATAAATAGCCACAAATCGCCGCACCTTGTTTCAGGCTGATTGAACATTTTTATTCTAAGACTATGTATATCATGAATAACTAATTATTTAATGGGAATTTTGAGGACAGTTTGAATGTTCTTATATAGGTATCTATTACTTCATTAGTGTATTGTATATATGTATGTATTCTCATCTACAACTATATCGTGTGATATCTATCAAAAAACGGCTTAAATATATCAATAATTAATCTTATAAACTATTTTTATATGTTATATTGAGTTAACGATTGTTTTATAGTTCGACTATAAAACAATCGTTAACTTCAAATCAAGTGACGCTGCATGGAACTCTGTGAAACTTCACGCGGTGCTACAATCGGCAAATTCATAATAACTTGGGGTATGCTCACTGATGGTAAGAACACTGGTGACGCAATGTGGTTACGTATGAAAGCGCCGCGCGACGCAAGTTCAGGTCGGGGCGACGACCGCCGCTGGAGAAAGCGGTGAGGAACCCCATGCTAGCAACTCTCATATCGAAATACACTAATTACCTAATGCATCGAAGCACATACGCGCAAATCGAATTATAAACTAAATTTAGTTTCAATTTGAATTTGTTCGCAGAAATTACTGCAGTGGAATTTGTATTCCATGCTTCTTATTTTTTACACGCTATCATTTTGCAAGTTTTTTAATATTTCATTGATACTTTTACTTGACTATTTTGAAATATTATTGAAGTGAAAACTTCTTTAGGCCCGTTGAGCGTTTTGGTAGAGGGTAAAATCCTCTGTTCGCGTCACCGACATGCTAATGATAATAGTATATCTATAGCTATGGAGAGCCAGACTAGCGCACGCGCAGTAGCCTGTGTACACGTAGACACTAATAGTTCCGTTTTCACTTCTATCGACAGTCCCACGACTGCTACTGGTTTTTTTTATTTTTTAATTAATTATTGTATGTCTGCTAAGGACAGGACTAAGTGATACAAATTAAATTATGATAAGTATATCTTGTTTTACCTGTGTTCCACAATAAATGGATTTGATTTGATTCTGATACTTAGTGAATCTTGTATCTAAGATAAAGATGTCAGCGTTTGCATGTATCCTTGTATGTTTTGAAATTAGGTAGTCTTTTAATGATGATTGACCATCGGAGGGGGAATGGAACCGTTCAATAGGTAAAGAAGACGAAATTATAATGATGATTGATGGAAAATTAAGGATCTTTTCAATGTCGGAGAACTGCGACTGTAATATATTGTCTTGCTCTTAGGGTATTGTGCACAGATCATTAAATGAATGATCTGAGATCTTGTCATATATTATGTATGTATGAGTACAATAATTACCTATAAAAATAATTGCCTGCTTTATTAGTGTGGGGACGACGTATTAACACACGACTACAAATTTAAACAAAGTAGGTACCTGTATTTATTTATACTAAATACCAGCAGTTTGCAGGTGAATGTAAGCGAGGAAGGATACGCGTGAAGGCCGCAGCAACGAGCATTCACTTACGATCTCGTGTTCATTAAGATGTATGATTTTCCCACCGATAAATGCGACTCTTTCTTGTAGGGCGAGGAGGCCAAGGTATCAGACATTCATGTATGTGTAAACCTTCCCTTATAATAATTTCCTTTTGCCGTACGGAGCCCTAAAATATTTATAACATAGGTTATTATACATAGCATGATTTTTAATTTAAGTAATGAATCTACAAATTTTTTTTTATGTACAAGGGAGGCAAACATCAGGTGGGTCACGTGATGTTGAGTGATCACCGCCACCCATAGACAACTGCACCACCCGCGTGGTCACAGAAGCGTTGCCGGCCTATAAAAAGACCCTCGCCCTCCCCAAATGGGGAGGGAGGGGAAGTTGGGCCTCCGGGAATTATCCTGAGTAACGATTTAATAATGCATTAACCTGTAAAGTTAGGTAAAAAGCAACAAGAATTAAACGAATTGCATCTTCCATTGTATTTCAAGCTGCATATTTCATTAATCTTCAGTTTTGTGTAAAGAAAGGTATTTATTATACAACTTCCGATGTTGATCCTTCACCACCACCTGTTCACTATTTATAATTCATAAAGATAGTTTTCTTTTTATGGTACACTTGCTTGTCAGCATGTGATGAATGGTATTGCATAGGAAATAACAGACTTCTTATTTGCGTCACTGATAGCCCACAGTCTGGTATGTAATGTCTCTCATGACTGTATTTATTTTTGGATGTATTTTTCTCATTTATGTATTTCGTCGACTAAGTGACTTGAAGAATTACTTACCATCATAATCCAATCAGTATAGAAGGTAGATTAAATTATGATAGTAATTGAAAATTTAAGTCAGACGGTAAACGGTATCACTTTGATATATTTAGTGTTAGAATGTAATATGTAGATATTTAAAAAAATATCCACATTGGCGGTTGTGCTAAACATGGCCTTTAGCAAATAATTAGGCACTACAATTATCAATTATAATATTTAAAAAAAAATCATTATTTTTATATGTAATTTAAAATAAAATGTAACATGTTTTACAAATAAATAATCTTGAATCATTGACATCAATAAGTTGACTTTGAGTCCAATATTTGTGTAGTTTTATTCTTAAATCTAATATCTACTAGGTTCTGAATAATGTGAACGCTTTCATATCTAATTATAACCTTTTACATAATTCTTTAAATTGATAGCAAATTATTTTAAAGCCTATTGTGCAACTACACGGAGTCATAACGAAATATTAACTAAGTTAATACAAAATACTATTTCTATTTAAATATCACTTATTGTTAAAGTTTTGCGGTAACAGTGATGACTTTGTAATTAAAAAGTGTACTTAATTGATTGGGAAAACAGACTTGTCAACAATCTTTATTAATAAAGACATGCTGACTGTACAAGCTAAATGAACGTTTCCTGGTATATAAAATTGAACGTCTTCAACGCAATCAATCTCAGGAAATATAGGGCCGCAGTGCGATAGGCGCGGCGCCCGGCGTGACTTGCAATCCCGCTAATTAGACGCGGCGCGACTAATGTCCCGAATTGGGTTAACAACGTGTGGTCACTTCACACGCCAGTGCTGACCTCATTGTCAGTTATACTATTATTTGATGAAATTGCACTGAACAATGTCTAAAATGAATAGACTTCGAGCGCGGTAAGTAGAAAAACTAGGTTATGAGTAAATAAATAGAAACAGACAAAAATAACATTTTGTGTAGCGCTAATGGAAATTGCAGATGAATGAACGGGAATCGTTGGCGTGTCAACTGACTAACGTGTATTTAAAAATACTAAATATACAATAGAATATACACAGACGGTTTATATAATGGTATGCATGGAATGAGATCAATATCAGCCATTGCTTTGGAATCTGCACGCGACTGCAGGTCGGCGCGCTCGCCCGCGATGCATGACCTGCTGCTAACTTTCAGCTTAATAGCTCCACCGCCAGGCGCCAGAGTTCAGCAAGATATATGTACAATACTCTTAATTTTGAACATTTAAATCTTTATATTTCTGAAACAGTATTTGAAAATAAAAAAGGCTGAAATGACGATGGTTAGAAAATTTTTCTCACTTGAACGGCATATTTATTATGTTGATTGTCTGCCAACGGTAGGTAAGCTTTAGGTTAATTGGGGTTTTAAAAATTAGTTCCTTAAAATCTTAAAATAATATTTTGCCAAAAACTGGATTATATATATATATATATACATATATATAACATTTATTATTATGATATTGCAGATTTTGTCAGCAATTACATAGGTACGCCAATAGTGGCTTACAGCCAAACTTAGCTCTATTCTAACGGCAACTCCTAACGCAAGCTCGGACTTTATATATGAATAAAAAGTCAGTCTGTTGATGTTGCTACCCAAATTTCTTGGTAAAATAAATTCAAAAACATTCTCATGTTAATAGTTTTAGATTATGAACACTCATAGTGACGCGGGATGGCCTTCAGGCATTCCAAATATGCGGCAGCGGAATACAAACAAACGAAGAAGCAATTAGCCTCCTCATTAATGTAGATTAACTTCAAATGAAGAAAAGAGATTGGTCGGCAGAGCGACTCAGTGGTAACATTCCGCAAATTAAGGTGTTACGCTGTTCTTAATTTTGCATCGTAAAATAAGTAAGTTTAAATTGCCGAAGTTTAAGTATACACCGATTTACCAAATAAATGATGTTTAAGTAAGTATATATGTATTGTTTAGGCTTTAGTTCGAGGCTTCGCCTGCGTAGATTAACATTCATACAAAAGTTTTTCATCTCTTTCATCTTCGGAGTGGATTTTCCAAAAATTCTCTCTTAGTGCTCCCTTACACTCTCTAAGGAACATACATGCTAAATTTCAGCTACTTGCGTTCAGTAGTTTCGGCTGTGCGTTGTCCGTCAGTCAGTCACTCAGTAACGGAAGAGTTATACATACACTTATAGATTTGTAAATTGTATTTCTATTTAACTATTACAGTCAATTACACTAGTTATCTCATTTCCAGGAAGTTTTCAAAAAAATATTCATTTTTCGTTCAAAGCTAGGTACCTATATCTGAAACAGCGACAATGATTGGGATGTATGTATGTATGAATTGGGTAGGATTATGTCACAAACATCAAAACACCTCTAGTTACAATATAAATGTACTGTATAGTACAAATACTGATCAAGTACTGATATAAATATGTAAGGATAACTTAATCTTTCCTCTTCTACTTATAATAGTTTTAGTTAACTTACTATATTAACTCTATGCAACTATAGGTATAAAAAAAAAATACTAGAACTTATGATTACTTTTGAAAAGGAGAAAAACAAAGGCACATTAGTAACACAAAGCTTATGGTGAATCAGGCTCGTCTGCCATTATAATTTCGAATACTTTACTGAACGCTGAACTCACCGTTTTTTGTTCAACTCTAATTTGCATGGCTATCGCACACAATTTCAACTGTGAGTGTTACAATATTGAGGACATACATGAATGTGTGGAATGGATAGCATCGAATAAATTGTACGGTTTTGCGACATCGAAATGAGCCCTTTTTATAGGAAAAGCAAAATTATGTGTCATTTAAAAGTTTTCAATAATCTTCACGTCAAATATGATCCCTAAAATAATAAGAATAAAATAGAGTGGAAAATATTTTTTGTAAATATAAATTTATATAATTTATGAACTTTACCGTTGCGCATTTTAGAAATATGCAATGTAAAGTGATGTAACATGTTAATTTCTAATTCCAGTTTATGGCTTGCAACATACGCAGACAAAAATAACAAGTTATGGCTTGTTATATATGTTTTGGTGTTGTTTTTCAACAACATAATGTCAAAAATATTAATGCTAACAAATAATTTGCTGAAAGTGGCTGCGTCATCGAACACTCACAATTACAACAGCATTGCAACAGACAGACAGTTTCCAAACAAAGATATCTAATCTCTCAATTTATTTATAGACCATAGGAAATTATACCTAAAGATATAAGTAGTTATATTTGACGTAGGCACGAGGAACAATTTAAATTAAAGGTAATTCTTTTTTCTAATTGCTGTATTAAAAAAACAATTAGTTTTTATTTACAGTTCTTGAACTCGTTCCTATCTTGCTCAATATGATCCTATCTAGCTCAATATGTAAAGTTAATTTATTCATGCAGTAAACAGATCAAATTGCACAGGTACTGAGTGGTTCGTTTAGTATTCTATAAAATATCACCCGCTTCCGTCGTCCAGACCTACATTGCTTGTTTAGAGTCAACGATTTAGTATGCATGCCAGATTGTGTACCTAGATTCTGCCGTCATAACAAAAAAGGCACATATAATATTTTCAACAAAATTAAAAAAAATTTAGGTAGTTCTCCTTCTACTAATATAAAACTACCCCGTAATTTATATAAGATCTTATTATGTTGACATTATAATTTTATTATTGTATTTAATAAGTCATTATTAGTTTCTAACATTTTATTACCATTGACATTGTAAACCTTAATGGTAGGACATAGTGTACTTTTACTGTATTGATATGACATTGTATAACCTATGCTCCACAATGATTTTAAATAAATAAATAAATGAGGCAAATACAACTTTTTTATGTATTTGACTAAAATTTGAAAATAAATGGTATTTTTGCCCATTATTATGAACGACAGCATTATTATGAATAATAAAAATAACAGACAGCATTCTCCCGACACCAGCCA
The DNA here is from genome assembly GCA_020352625.1 of Cactoblastis cactorum. Taxonomy (NCBI): domain Eukaryota; kingdom Metazoa; phylum Arthropoda; class Insecta; order Lepidoptera; family Pyralidae; genus Cactoblastis; species Cactoblastis cactorum. The sequence goes on from JADGIL010001973.1 coordinate 6,701, forward strand.
GTGTAGTGTGTTGCCGTGACCCAAAACTTTCTGGATCAAGGCGCAGAGCTATCTGAAGCAGTTACGATTTGTTTATGATTTATACATACAAGAGCCTGCGCCATGAAATAACACGGAAACAGTGGTGGTTATAAATATTGTCATTTTAATGTTACGTTGTCTCGAGCCGAGATTATGCTATCATTATTAAACACCGGAATTTCCAGATGGCTACTACGTGACAAATTTTGTTTTGGAAAATGGCGTATATTACGAGTGCGAGCTTTTACTTAGTTTTTAATATCAGAGTAACTGTTATAAACGGTTAACGCTTTCGCATTTTCGCTTGTAGTAAATGTTGCATGCGTTTGAAAATTGGAATCATGACATTTTATTTTTTAAAATTTTTCAGTTCAATTGTTTTTATACAATTAATATATTAATTTTTAATCAGATAGTAGTATCACATAATAAGACACTTGAAATTACAAAAACATCAGTTTATAAGTTACTCTGTTGACAGAATTGAAAAGTGGTTACAGGACCATTATCTTGTACAAAACTAAAAATTGGATTAATCCGTGCTATTAGTGTTCTACTAGTGTCAAAACACCATGTAATATTACTCAATCCTATTAAGGTGTATTATGTGGCAATTAATATCGACCATCACAGCAATGACATAAGGTCGCGTGCGGTTCAACATCGTTTAAAATATGACAGTTAGGCGCGCGAGCCGCGGGAGCGGCCGGCGGCCGCTGCCGTCACGGGGACCCTTGCGTGGCCTTGCGGCCTCGCGCCCGAGGTAATACTTCAAAAGTTACGATGAAAATACTCGTTTCGTGTCTGAATACCATTTATATTGCTCGTAGCTAAATAATTATGATTAAGCAATTTGGTAAGTAGGTACAGGCATTCACTCTTGATTCTGTAAAAAATTCCCACGTTAATGCGGCAGGTCGGTTGTTAGTAAATAAATACTCAAAAATGTCATCGTACAGGCTTGTTTGAATTATATTGAAAACATTGTCCCAGTGATTTCGATAGTAATTAATTTACATCAAAATAAATTGTTTAGTAAAATAACCTGCGCCGTGAGTTGGACTGGAGACTGATGCGTGCCTCGCGTGCGTCCTCCGCACGCCCTAATTGGCAAGGTTGGAATATTTCGACAATTCGATGCAGATAAAATTTGTCTTAAATAATATTTTGTTTTGCAGCGCATTTTGGCATACACTATTTTGCCGAATGGCTGAAATTTGAAATACAAGGCAACTTTATCTTTAACTCTTACACTCCAAGGAGGCAAGTCAAGTGTAACTGACATAATATAAGTAAAGATATTGGAGGAGAACTTCATCATATCAGAAACTTTTGTTCTACGATGGATTTCATGATGTCTGATTCGTTTACGTAAAGAAATACCAAGAAAAAGTAGTCTTCACATAGTTGCCGTATGAGGCCCGTGGTACTAACCACTTTTCGGACGCATGTGTCATCAGACGCTAATAATACCACACATTATCTATTCATTCTCATTTTTTATTCTAAATTATTATGCGAGAAACTTGGGACGAGCATAAAATCAATCAGTATAAGGAAAAATTCTGATTATAAGGTGACTCTACGCACCTACACAATAGAATTATAGCCCAATACACGTACAAGACGTAGAAACGATTTTAATTACCAATCCTTACTTACATAAAATAATATGAATAGCAAATAAGAAAATTCGCTAGAACATCTGTTGTCTGTCTGTTTGCAATTCAGTTTACAGAGTATTTTATTCTAATGGCAGTTACTATTTAAACTGAACTTAAATTAGTGGCCCCTTCCCGCAGCCAGGCGCGTCACGGGAAACTGAACGAGTTTTCCAAATCATTTAAATAATTGTAAAATTGAACAATCTACGGATTCTTTTACGCCCGTTTTTCATAAAAGGATTCTAGCCACTAACAAAAGTTAAACTTCCGAGGTCATTTCAGTGTAGTCTGTTACTAACTATTCTACTATCTAACCGCGACCCGATTGTTTTTGGATTTATTATTATTAACTGGAAACATACAAACTTTTCTGTCTACAACTGATTCCAACACACATTAATTACCTACATTTCATAGTTTTTCAAAATTAAGTCCAGCGGTTCAACCGCGACAGCGTAGGAGACAGACAGTTTTCCACATTAAAATGTAAAGAATGAACAATGAATATATAAAACTATATTCATCTCGGAAGTAAATCGTCGCGCGCCGGTACAAATCTAATATGATGATTTAGGAAACATAAACAACGCGTTGATGTCTTTTTTAAGCAAATCCTATTAGTAACACTAACTTTACAATACGTTGTATAAGAAAGGATAAATATATAACATGTTTTCCTAATTATAAAAAAAAGTAATCAGTAACCAGCCAGAGTGTAGACGCAGCATGAATGACTCTACGTGTAGTTACACCATAGGGTAACTACACGCAGGTCATTCGTAGATACATATACATATAGCATCTACAATCACGATTATAAATACTTATACTATATTATACTTATTTATAACAATCAGATCGAAAAATAATATGTAATACGAAGACTACCGCGAGCCGTCCTAACTCTACCTTTGTGAACACAGCGTCTGTGATTAGTGTGTGTAGTAAAACCGGAATAGACCAGGGAACAGCATTAGTTTCTGTTTTCCCTTTCCGGCCTCCCCAGGGAGGGGATGGAGCCGAATAATCCAGAAACATTTTGGTTTCTATTTATAGATAGACAATTATGTTTTCGGGAATGTTCTAGATTTCCATCTGAAATGGAAAAATATCAATTAGGTATTTCAAGATCTCATGCTAATAAATAATTATTTTTTTAAATCAGATAAACAATACATATTTACATAAGTATTTAATAAATAGGCCGCTAGGATTATTACGCTATAAGACAGTCCTTTATGATGATATAAGTATTTATCCAGTTGTATCCATACATTGTCAGTATTTGTTTTTGTTACAAGAATACGATATATTAATAAATTGTATTCCAGATAATTCTAAGATATACATTTTCGTACCTATTAAATATATTTTATACATACTTATGTAAAAAACATATTATAATTCCCAGTTTTGCACATATAAAACAAATACAAATATACTTTGGTACTTAATCAGTTATATCGTACAATAGCGTGTCAAGTACCATATAACTCAATAAGTACTAAATACATAAGTACATATGTATTTGTGTTTTACGCCTAATATAATACATACATATTACAAAACAAATATGGATTTTTATGATAATAACAGCGTGTGGAGTATCATGTTTGTATTACGTTTTATATTAGGTATATTTATTTATGTTTAGTAAGAAATTTAATTCAAAAAGTTCACGTGCCTTGACCGCACGCTGCGTTGTCTTCGCTGTGCTTCATTACTGGCTTTCCTTGGCCACTGTCCACGAGGAAAGAGTCTTTATGTTCTTTGGCACAGGAGCCGCACGCATTAGTCCAAGAAAGCATTGACCTCGCACAGCTACACTTTGTTGTGCGTCTGTTGAGTTGCGCAACCCGTCTGTTCCGACGACTGACAACTACAATTTTTTTATTTATTTAGTCTAGTTAGCGCAACAATTGGACACACAGTCGTGAGGTAGGTACGGTGCTAGGCGACACTTACCCAGATTAATTTTGGCCTTATATAAGTATTTATATTAAAACGACTGTCTACGCATTTTTTCGAAAAAAATTGAAGTAGATAGAAGATACATTAAAAATAAATTAGTAAAGTGGATGGACACGTTGGAAAGGATAGGCCCAGAAGAACTTATCTTGACCAAATAAAAGATTTTCTTACAAAAGGGCAGGTCAGTTGAAGCACCCTTAACCGAAGAGCGTGTATGAAAAGATTGATGACTGTGGAGGAAACGAAGAAAGTAGGTACATATGTCAGGACCGCAGTAAGTGGAAGAATATAGTCTCTGCCTACACCTATGGGAGAAGGCGTGATAATAACTCCACGGAAAATTTAAATAGGGAGGTAATCCCGGAATTGTCATTGGAGTGAATCCGCTGGGTATAGCCAGTCAAATGTATTTTTACAATTAATCTAAGAAGAACTATTACAATGAACATCTTATGATAAAAAAATATAATGAAACAAATCACATATCGAGCTATCCCCATAATTGTTATACATATTTGTGTCGTTCGTTCCCTAGGTAAGACTTAGCACCGATATATGCATTATATGCCTGCATGATATGATACCTGCATTTTATTTACAATAATATTTGGCGGGATCTTTCTTTTTATGTCAGAGGGACGCAAACGAGCAGACGGGTCACGAGATGTTACGTGATCACCGCCGCTCACAGACAACTGCAACACCTGCGGGGTTACCTACAGAAGCGTTGCCGGCCAAATCTAAAATGAACTACAAAGCAGTTGCATCTTGCACTTTGTATACACAGTAACGGAATTGATTGCAATCTCAAGGAAGAAAACTGCTTTGATCGTGCTGTTTAATTGTGGCTACGTTACTGATGCGTTTTCTATGTTTTCAACCATAGTTGTTACTTTAAAATATCCATTTTAAAAACGATAAATTAAGGATAAGTCATTAAAAGAGAAAAGAGAGACACCTTTAACTAGTCTTTTTGAATTTCGTTAATAACTAGCATAGAATTTCTATTTAGGTTACAAATCTCCAAAAGTTAATTAATCACGCGTATTAATCACACGTATGTATGTATGTATAAGGTTCTTATTTTCGAATCAAAGTGTTTATATACACTATAACTTTATGCGGCCAGATAAATTGCTCATAATAAAACTTGTTTATAAAGTTAAACAATTTGCTTCTTGTAATTTCTATTTCCAATAGAAATAAATGGGGTATAAAAGACTTAATAATAAACAAAAAATCTTAAATTTCTTCAGCAAATATTCAATTCAATCAATTAAATAATGCATCTTAAATGATGTAAATGTGCGTAAGAATCTCATGAATTCGCGACGCATGATGCATGCCTCTCATAACACAACTGCTGGTGGGGAACGTCAGCCTGTACTAACGGACGGCGCGCATTCCAGAGGCAACTTCTAAATAAACCGCGAATACGCGAATGCAATGAGTAATGCAGGAAATCCAGAATGAATGGAACTAGACCTAGTTTACTGATAAATTACAACTTTATAAATAGGAATAATTTACGTTAATTCCAGTAGAGCGAAAGACATATGCATGACATAATATTTCTAAGACTGTATGATCAATCGACAAGTACATACATATGTATAGTACGACCAACGTAACCGACTACATTTTTCAATTTATAACTACGCAGTTTAAAGTTTTCTATTCTGTAACCGTATTAAATTAAATGTCTATATCATCTAAGTATAACATTTCTCAAAGTGAGCAAAATTTTACACAACTGATCAAACCATTGAAGGTATGTACTTTATCAGCGATTTGGCAAGGTTTGGCATCTAAGGCTTCTGCTTCTTTGTAAGCCTATTCAGGTTAAGTATATAATAACAATTAAAAACTCTACAATAAGAGCATTAAGTCATCATTTCATGGAGCATGGCTCAGTGGATAAAAATTTAGTAGGGTTTTACAAAACAAACCGTGCTACATGAAGATGTAGTACCTATAGTATGATGCCGAGATCATGAATCACTAACGTACGCAAGAGTTATTTTCTGTCGGAGCAGGCGCCGCCAATCAACAGAACAAACATGATTCTGACGCCACGCTGATTTATTGATATGGTAATTATTATATATGAGTATGCATGTAGCAATATATTAAGATAATCGGATTAGTCACTAATCTATTACAAGTGGTGACAACAAACTTCATGTAAAATGCTGGGAAGAGGTTGGTTCGTTGGATCTGCCTTTTTGTTTCAAAATCATGTTTGACGATGAAAAGAAAGGCGTTTGCTCTTCTAATTTATCATTTGTACAAAATAAAGATATATTTTTGTTTTTATAAATAAATAAAAAACTTGCATGTCGATTTATAAGTATTTAAACGCTAAAAACAGAATTTCGTCATACGAGCATAACTTCGTCGATCATAAATTGGCCGTAAAATGGGTATTTATATTCTTCGATTCCCACAGGGAGCGAAGCTACGGGCAACAGCTAGTGATATCGTAAATCATCTGGATATACCAATAACTCTCGGAATAGAGGCCACCTGTTGCTGACCGGTAATGAAAGTAAGCGCCGACTCATCGCTTTATATTCGAAAACATGGTTTGTGAGATCGTGGCATGTAAGAGACAAAAAACAATAAGATTTTTAAAAAAATATTTAAATACCTGGATTTAATGTAACAAAGCACAGAATTATTTGTACTCTAAAATTGTATCTGAATCTGGATAGAGCGATTAATAAAAATATTACAAAAAAAAATATATTAATTAAAATTGGGGAAAAAGGGTCAAGTCTAACTTTTGATAGGGAAAATTGCGACAACATTAATATTTACGAACACTCCAGTAGAGAAAAAAGGTTGAACTAATTTCACTTAAACTGACTGACTTCCATCTTGTATATCTGTAATTCAATTTAGAACATCAGGCACTCTAGTCAATAAAACATCGGAAAGCTGCGGAATCGAATCCCATTGAGCACTTTCCAAACGATTACGACGTGTACCAATAACAACACATCAACTTCCTCAAACGCCGTCTAAAATTGCTTCTATTACCGAAGTATAGAGGTTTGCGCATGTCGACATGCAGACTGTACGCTGCATTAATGTGGTTGCAACCAAAAGGTGAAAGCAGCGCGCACCGGGCGAAAAAATTAGTGTAGCGACAGAATTCTTTGTATTTCGGAGATTAATATGCGCAAGGTATATACTGAAAGTTAAGGGCAGGCGAAACAAAAATTCTAATCCTAACTTTAGCTGTAGGGCACTCATTTTGGATGTTGAAGGTTTTGGATAAAATGCTGCAGTGGCATTTGTTAAGGGCTGCATCTTAACTTGACTTCATAGATACTTCGCAAGCAAGACATGACGTGCTTCTTTAGAACAAGGGCCCGCTGGCCCCGCGCCGGAGAAAGCCGAGATGTGCCGCACCGCACGGAGTGACGCAACGTGTCAGTGAGCCCGCCACTAAACAATTTGTGAGACGCGAGGAGCAATTTTTAGATACTGAAGAAAGATGTTGTTGATTATGAAAAATATAAGTATTTTAGTAGGTTTGAAGAAACAATATAATTTTCATTAATTCTTTATGTATATCAAATTAAAATTTAAAAAAAACCCTGACACAATATAATAAAACACACGTCAAACACCCCTCTTTTTGCGTCTGGAGTTAAAAACATAGCTAAGAACACTCTCGATTTAGTCACCTTTCTAACAAAAACAGAATTATCCAAATCGGTTCGCCCGTTTGGGAGCTGTGATGTCAGACAGAATGACACATAAACACATATAGACACTGTACTTTAAAAAATCTGAACTTCAAGTATTACACATATTTGATTAAGTTAATATTGATTTAAGGCTAAATAAAACAATAATATTGAAAGAAAGTACTTATGTCACTGCTGCCTACTGTATTGAATTGAATTTATTTATTGTATAATACGTACACTCCATAGTTTACAATAAATTCAATTCCAGACTAGCAATATACTCGTATCACACAAATAAATAAAATTGGAGTGTCTGTCTGTAATTTCAAAATAATTGTATTTTTCAAATTGCATAGTAGTGTTTACCCGTTTCCAATACCAAAACGATTTTTTTTAGAATTTTTGTCTGTCTGTCTGTCTGTCTGTCTGT
>JADGIL010001975.1:817-11377 GCA_020352625.1 Cactoblastis cactorum
CCGTGAGGGATTAAGACGTGATACTCTGTATATCTGTGTATCTTTACGCCTAACAAAACAAAAGAGCAGTTTTATTTATAATCTATAATTAATTTTTATATTGCCCAATAAATATATACATAAGTATGCTAAATCATATGTAATAGTTTCTTAAGTNNAATTTGTTTCATTTTAATGTCATATGTAATAGGTCATAATATTAAAACTTTCTCATTGTCAGCAATAAGTCATAATTAGACGGAAAAATGCGGGCTCTTGCACAGGCTTGTGCACATTAGCTGCTTTTTTAAAACCCCGACGCTTAAAGAGGGGTGTTAAAGTTTGTAAAACATTCTACCTGTAGCGTCATAGCTCCCAAACTTTTTTGTTAAAAAAAGTTACTTAATCAATAGTGTTCTTAGCTAGTTTTAACCCCTAACGAAAAGAGTGGTAAGTACGACGTGTGTTTTGTTATATTGTGTTGGTTTTTTTTAAATATTCTGTATTTTTTCCAAGCCCACCATTAGCTAAGTTAGAAAATATACTAAGTGTCAACATCACGCAGAATAGGCGCACATTCGTCGATTTGCGGAAACCAGCCCGTTTACAATACAAGTGTCAACATTTTCTACTGAAAAATCTTGCTGCTTGATTCCCGCTCGGAGGTGGATGACAGCTGTCATAAAAAAAAATTACCTTGGGCAAAGTTCAGCCTTCAGGAAATTCAGCCTGCATTAAGTCGCACATCATTCTCTGTGGAAAAATCTTTCTAGACCCCCGCAGAGTTCCCACTCTGTCATGGAAAGCTGTCATGGAAAAAAATTACCTTCTCACAGTTGAGATCTCCGAAAAATAATGTTTATAAATAATTTGAGTTACACCAGACTACCACGGTTTTTTTTTTAAGAATGAGTGAGGCAAACCAGTAGGCAGGTCACGTGATGTTAAGTGATAGACCTGCAACACCCGGGTGGTCACAGCAGTGTTGCCGCTGCCTTTAAGGGATTCATACGCTCTTTTCTTGAAGTTGCCGATGTCGTTTTCAATGTCACCTGAAATTATTTTACTTACCTTTATATTTGAAATCGAAATCAATCAGCGGATGTAGGTAGCTTCTGTAGTATGTGTACATGATGTCTGTGAGGCCGGAGAGACAGGTAGGCTTAGGGAGCTCCACCGTGCGATGCTCCAGCAGAAGATCCAGCGCATTGTCAGCCTCTGTTGGCTCTGTATCTGACATGTTGTCCGACTGCTCCTGATTTAAAAAATTACATATTTATAATATTCTATGTATAATAAAAAATATTTAATTTATGTTTAACATGCAATTGTAGTATACAAATTATTATTTATGACATACATTTATTTTAAATATCTTAATTATATTTTATTTGAATAAAATTATTTTAACACAAAATATGAACAGTAATTCCAAATATCAAAATTAATAAATAAATAAAGTCAAGCAGTTCTTCATAGGCTATCACTCAAGGCAAAAAGCTAAGTGCAAAGAAATATATAAATATACAATTTAAAATTTAATTAAAAAAGTAAATAATGCTTCTGTGAATTGACAATCAATAAGTAAAACAAAAATATTGGTTGATTGTGATTATTGACATAACCTTTACAAGCAGGTATTTATCTGTATTTTTTCCAAGCCTACACGATTTATACTTGAGTATGAATTAAATCTTTACTTACTTTTCAGAGAGTCGACTATTCACCGCGGATGCTCTTCTATAAACTGAAATACTGAAATTATACTGCGATAGCTCGCTCGTAAGCTGAATGAAGGTTGACAGAATGAGTGAATTGATGATGAATGACAGGAGAGGGTTGCCAATATCTCAAAGAATTCCAACAACTAGGTAAAACTAAACTGTTTAAACTGAATCATTGATTCAATTGCTTTTATTGTAAAATCTATATCCTTATTTGCTAATAAGTGTTTCTCATAAATATACATTCATCATAAACAGAAGACAGGGTCAGGGTAGACTCGACGAACGTTCCAGACCTTTGTAACACCAGAGAGTCTGTATACAACACCCGAGGAGTGTAGCGAAATCAAGAACGATCTTAAGGGATCGCAAGTGGAAATAAAATATTTTACATATAATCACAGTCTACCTTCACGAAAAACAGGAATGATTTTGTTGAGTTATGAAGAGAAAATGATTAAATTTTTTAGTGTTAGCTGTGTTTGTGTTGTCGTTTTGTATTTGAGTGTTTTGATTATACACAAGTCTTCATCACTCACAGGACACATTATAACTCTTGGTCCGCTCCCTTAACTAAGTACTTTGGCAAGATTACTGGTTTTAGAACAATACGACTACAGTCTGAAGCTTCACTCGAAAATGTAAAATGGCGTTCAGATCTAAAAGCTTAAACATGCCTTCTGAAGTACGAATCGTCTTTCTTTTCGGATAATCAGATGATTCAATCCTGCGATGCCCAAACTAGACCAGAACATTTTTTTACATTGCAAGCAGCCAATGGGATGGATGGGACGCTTCTGGATTACTAAGTACTCATCTTGACCACTGAACCACTAGAGGCAGTTAAAAACTACTACCACATAATTCCTCAAAAAGTGGAAGCAAAAAGCGCAGCATTTTTAAGGCTCGCGATGGTTTTACCTTAGTGGATCTATTTTGAAACCTTAAAAATATATTATTATTAACGTGGGGGAATATTTAAGCCTTATGAAGGGAAAACAATGTTGAAACCTACTGTTCAACATTATAAAAAGTTAAGCACTATTTGACACATTTGACATTTCGATATATTGACATCTTGCATTTCCTTCTTACGGTCTTTTCAATCATTCAGTTTATGGCAATCTAATTTATGGTGGCAATGGCAAGTTTTGATTCCATATATATTTGAGGACTTGATGCTTATTTATTAGTAAATAGATACTTTATATTTGATAAATGTATATAAAATAATGTTGTAATCGAAATATTGCCTTCATAATTGCCATCATCTAATCTTCTGTCTGATTAAATACTGAACTTTGCACCGAGTCATAAGTAACTTGTTCTTTAGAATTAATAAGTAAATATGGATAAAAGACTAACAGTGAAGCAACTATATGATATGTATAAGAAATGGGTAATCACCAACCCTAATCTGGTGACTGACGTAGAAACTGTGGCAACGTGGTCTTCTTACTTTGTCGCCGGAAAAATCAACAAATCTCCCATCGTTTCGGAACTTGTCTATTCGTTGTCCAAATTAGTGTCTCTTTTCAACGACAAGCTTATTCGAGATGCTTATGGAGATGAATTACAATACTACAGCTTTCGCGATCAGTTAAAAATGTGGTTAACTATAATTCACTATAGCGAGGTCTTCGTTGAATTAGTGGCGAAAGATCGTTGTGCGTCGCGAGGCAAGTGGACGATAGCGACGATGTTGCAGCTGTTCAAGTGTTCCTCCGCTCTAATTCTGCTGTTCAGATACAAGGAGTTACCAATACAGCACCCTCCCGTTCCAGCGTTGCAAAGAAAAAAGTTTATGGAAGGCAAAGAGATTGATGAGAACTCGAATTCGTTTTTCACGCTCAGAAGGTCTGGTCGAGTTGTGCGTAGGGTTGATGGTGCCCCTCCAGTTGCGCTGAGGGATTGGCAGCCTATCAAGGTGAATGATGGTTCAGGAAATCCAAGTACTGGCATTCAAGATCTAGTATATGCTGAAACGTTGCATATATTGAAGCCGATAATCCATCTTTTGGCAATGAAATCATTCGGTACGAAAGCATGGAAACAATGGCTTGTAGCACTCAGTATCGATATAGCCAGCATGAGGTTATATAATAGGCACATGAAGGAATTATCTTACGAACAGAGACTGGAAATAAGTAGGAGAAAACTTGGACTGGTCTTATACTTACTTAGAAGCCCTATGTATAATGGCTATTCTAAAAATGCAATAGAAGGAATGCTGACTTCTCTCTCAAAGAATGTACCTATCACATCATTTATTTGTGGCCCTATCATTCAGTATCTAAGTCATTGGCAAGATATATACTTCTATATGTGGGCTTCGTAAAGTTATTGTTTATTTAAGCAGTGCCAAGGTTTCAAGGATATGGGTAGTATAAAAGAGCATTCATCTTTAAAGTTAAATGTAATTTTTAAATGCCGAATGCATTTTAAAATTAAGTGTAGTATAATAATAATAGCCTTTATTAAGATACAGATAATATGTACGAACAACAATTTAACACAAATTTATCTCCATTTGTCTATTGACAAAGGCCTCCTCCAAACTCTTCCACTCCTCTCTATTCCCCTGCTTTCCTAGTCCAGATATCACCAGCAACTTCGTTGATATTGTCTGCCCATCTTCTAAAAGGGAGGCCTTACAGAAAAAATGTAACAATAGTGGGAGGTAATTTACTGCAAATGCATTTTTCTAAATAGTAATTGAATGATGTCTCATCTGTCAAATTATATATGGATATTAACAGCTTCTATATTCACTACTTAAGCTAGATACCTACAAAACCACTGTTATGTCTGCAAACTGTTTACAAATATTTGTTTATTTTACATATGATTTATTTTAATTCACAATTATCATTGTACATTACAGAAAGCCCTAAAATATGTAGCTGTAGTTGTATTTGTTATGTATTTGTATGTATAGGACCAGTCCCAATCGTTACAAAGGTTCAGGAAGTTATCTGTCAAGTAACTATCTAAAATTTTATCTGTAACTAGTGAATAGACACTTTTAAGTAGACACTTTTAGTATTCATTCACAGTGATCGATGTTTAATTTAATAATTATGCCACTTATTGGGCACACACTTGGAAACTACACAACTTGGACAAATAGCTTAGAAATTAGCTTGCTACTAGTTTGATTCAACTTTTTGGACAGAAATAACTATTATAAATGTTTAATTAAATTGTAATTATCATATTCTAGATTTAAGGATAAATGTTTTAGGACAAGATTACAATTTTTTTTTATATAACTTCATTTAATATACAATGAAATATACCAATATGGGTAATAAATATTGTCAAATAGTTCTCAAGCTTTTTTTCAACATATTTTTTTGCAGAATAGGTATTTTTTTTTATACACAGGGATAGGTAATAAGGTAGGGCTAAAGAGTAATGAGGTGAGGGATTGTGTTCATTTTGAATTATAAGCTTAATAAATGATAATTTTGATTTGAAAAATAGTTAATGATAAATTGGAAGGTAAATTGCTTAATTTTACAATTTAGTTAAATGCTCAAATTTATTTGCATATTGAATATATTGGTCAAATATTGTGAAAATATTTTTTAATACATCTGTATATTGCTAAAAATATTGTGTGCATAGTATTTGCGCCAATTATTAAACAAATTTTTAAATAGTGTCATTAGTCATGAACTTTTCATTGTACCCTATTGTTGTCATTGCTGCACACAAAATAATTATTTAAATATATTGAAAGGTTCATTTTTAACATAATCTACTTCATCGGTTAACCTAAATATTATATTGGGAATAAGTAAAGAAATAAATTTTATTTTGCCAACTCTATGTTCTGTCATTGATAGTAATTGACTTGACTTATAGGTCTTGGTTACCAGGTTATAAGATTAAAAAAAGAAAAAATGTAATTGACGCCATTTTAGATTTGTTTTTTTACATTGGCGCGAATTACAATTTTTAGACTAACCATTCCATTACGAAAAAGATCAATACGTATCGAATACGGCAAAAATTTATATCCTAATTGATAAATATTTTTATCTAATTAGCCTTTCATGGGCAGTCAAAGGATAAATGTGTTTGTTTATATTGCATTACCTGTGAAACAATTTTGTCTTATACATATTAATCACGACTATTCTATTTGTATAATATTGTAATCCAATCGAGGTTAAATAAAATATAAAATCATTTTGTAACTACTGTTTATTTACCTTATTGACACGCTCCAAGAAATACTGCATTGGACAAATATGCTGCTTCAAAAAACATTTATTCGGGGCAACATTTATTTGCAATGATCTATAACATAATTTTTACTTAAGTTTACGCGAATATTAGACATTGAAATTTAACGGATTTACACATAAAGAAATCAATCTAAAGTCTTAAAACAGTATAAATTCCTTTGTGTGTAGTAATTAAACCGCGATAAAACCCATAAATTTGTTTCATTTCAATATAACATAATTTATTTAGTATTTAATAATTAGCTGCATTTACTGTAACATCACAAGAATAGACGCGTATACAAATTTTTTTTATTGTCTTTCAGCTATTTCACAAAGAAGAAACTATTTCTTATGGCCGTTTTTATTAATTTAAGATAAACATAAGTTCTTTTAAATCCCTTGGATCTGCGCCTACTCATAGCACAATTCGGTGGCTTACTCTGCTAAAGGAATGTTCGATGATTATCGATATTAAAAGAAAAAACATCGTCGTTAATAGAATCGATCATCGATGTTAACTCACGGCCTCACGCACGACTAATACAACCATGCGATGTTGGGCTTTCGATTATGATATCGATGTCCAAATGTTGTTTCTAATATCGATAATCCCTACTCTGCTATTTTAGACAAGGGAACAAGGGCGTTTAGGCCATGATAACATTTTAAATTCGCATACGGACATAATGAAGACTACCTATCTAATACATGTATCAAGAAAATTGCACACATATTTATACTGAAGTGGTATGGAAAACACTCCAGCCGTTCTGTATAAATAACAGTCTCAAAGATATTATCGGAATTTAATAATATAACTAAGAATTTCACATTGATAAAATGGTTAAATAGAATAAATCTTATATTGACAAATGTTAAAATTGTATATTTAATTGGACAATATTTGAATAGATTAACTTGATTATGCGACGTTAATCTGTCTCCTTGACCTTCCTCTATATAATTTAAATATATTTCTGCAGCGAATGCAAATTACTACGCACGACGTAATACACATTACATTATTATATGTTCATTATAATAATAAAAAACACTAAACTGCATAAAAATAAGTTACAATTTGTACATACACTCATTAAACTTTAATACATATATCTAAAAAAATTATTGTAATAGCTAAAAATAGCAATATTATGCAATACAATAAATGATATCTTAAATTAATACGTAACAGAGTTACAATTTACAGATTCGCTTGCTTTTTTTTTTAATTTGCCTCGTTATAAAGCTCAAAATGACACGACAGTCGCTTAAAAAGCTTATTTTATGCTAAACATTTGAAGCTTGGCGTATTTCTAACCGTCCAAGCTATTTTCAAACCATATGCAAGTTTGTTCTCATTTTTCTGTTGACACAGACAGACATACGGTATGTATGTATGGTGATATGGTAAATTGGCATAACCATTTACAATAGCATTGAACAGTGGTACTTAACCGGTGGTCCGCAGACCACTAGTGGCCCCTGGAAATTTCTGAAGTGGACAAGTCATGCCAATAAAAAAGGCTCAAGAGTGTTTTTAGTAAAACTGTTTTTAGTAATTTGATACGTATTTTAATTGTTCAAATCTAAAAGAACCCTATAATTATATACATTTATTTACTGTATTAGTACATTCAAATCAATAGACTAACTGGGTGGTCCATGGCATAGCGGAAATTTAGTAAAATGGTCCCCCAGGGCCAAAAGGTTAAGAACCACTGGCATTTAATGTTAACTTCACGTAATAACAAGAGATGGTTTTAATATAAACTGATTATACATCGTCAATACGTTAAATAAAATTATTCTTTTTACTTAAAAAATAAAACGTCAAACGAAAAAAAAACAAAAGCCTATCGGAGAATTTCTAATGGTACCTAGATTTTTTTTGCCTTATATTATTACTAATTATTTTAACACCTTACAATTTTAGACTGAGTCATTATTAATTTCTAACCCAGAGGAATGAACTCTGGTCTATCCAAATACAAATGGAATTATATAACAAATACTATATAAGAAAATAAATGCTTGCAGAATTTTAATAATTATGCATCGAAGACCTCCCACAGAAGACCGACGAGTCCAATAAATAAATAAATAGGGACAAATCACACAGACTGAGTTAGCCCCAAAGTAAATTTGAGACCCGTGTTATGGTATACTAACTCAACGATACTATATTTTATAACAAGTACACATATAGCTAAATATCCAAATATCAAAGACCTTAAAAAATACACATTAGCCAAAGTTTATTTATAGTACAATGTTAATCACGTATTGGTTAGTAATTTCGACGTGTCTTGATATTTTCTCACAATTATTTAGTCACAAATTTAATTTTCCCTCAAAACAGAAAGAAATAATAACATATAATATTATAAAGAGACAAAGTTTCTCACATTGATTGTTTGTAAAAGCTAAGCTTCGGAAATACTGAACCAATCATGAAAATTCTTTCACAATCAGAAAGCTACACTATTCAGGAATACTATAATCCATTGTATTCCAATACTAGCTAATGCCCGCGACTTCGTCCGACCAATGGATACTATATAATATCTTGTCAGCCCCTTGCTCGGTTACAATAAATTATATCCAACGCGAACCGTACATTTTTCCGGGATAAAAAGTAGCCTTTCTTTTAATCTAGGTTATAGTCCATCGCTGTGCCAAATTTCATTCAGATCTGTTCGGTAGTTTTTGTGTGATCCACGTACAAACATACAGACAAAAAAATTTCTAAAAGCAATCGTTTTGGCTTCTATAGGTCCTATAAAGAGCCCCTATATATCTTTTTCTTAAATATCTCCCATGTACAGACATAGCTCAGTTACAATTTTATTACATGTATAGATAGATCAATACAAGAATTATACATTTCGTCGAATACCTAAAATTAAGTTGGCATATTGTATACAAGGCAAATGATAAATACAATCTGGAAAAATAGTAAGAAAAAGATCCATCACAGAAGCAAGAAAATACCTTATTTAATTTATTTGGCTATTCTATAGATATAGTTTTAATTTTTAGTAGATTTAAAAGCCAAACTTGGCATACATAATCATTTGCTAAACAATCATAAATATATGTATATTTGTAAATAATAAACTATAATTATTTACATTGAATTCCAGTGATAGGAAACATTGTCCAGTGTCTTTGAGGAAATAGTGACGTCATTAATCGTTTTACGTAAACCAGATTCAGGGATAAAATATAGATCGCATTTTAGAGTTATAGCATGAGATCCCAGAGCCTCAAGACCTACGTCACATTAGCAAAGCTGAAATTTCTAGTATTATTAGTATAAGGTCTTTTTAAGAGGTATGCGTACTCACTAGCTTGAAAACGGGGTCCTGTAACTTCGTTCTCAAGTTTTAGGCTAGAATTAAGATGGGAGTTTAGTCTAGCTGTATAAAAAGCCAATGTTTCCCCACACGTCCTTTTTGCACAAACATATCTATGAACAGCATAGAATTAATCTGTCTCCTATACATGCGATGGCACACTATTTTTTGAAGGCTAATTAATAAATAATAACACTAACGGACATTGATTGTATTGAAGAAATATATTTTACTGAACATCGAGTACTTCACAAACACTATTTTGCTAATATGCGTCAAAAAATCTGAAGACAATTAAATTTAAGGTAAAAACTTTTTTAAAAGCAAGCTTTTAGAATAAAGTCACTTTGATTTTCAAATTATTCACAGCAAGCCCTTTCTTTACCACCCATAACGTAGAAGTGCTTTAAAAAATAACTAGTCTGCCGTATATGACGTCATACTAAATCCAACATGGCGGATATGTTGAATTTTGGATAACGTCACCTGGCTAACTATGCATTGTCATTCTAACTAAGTATGTATACAAACAGCTCAATCGGTTGACAAAAATTTTTTCCTGTCAAGTGTGTTTATTCCGTAAAAGTATCACAGTTTTATCAAGGACTCTTGATGAAAATCTGACACTTTTACGGATTAGACGCGGCTTAATGCCAACGACATATTTTACATGAATCAGATCGAGTTAAAGTTTTCTGGTTCCCTTTCACATTTGTCCCAATCATCCAATCCCCAATTAATATTGGATTCGCTGTTATTGTCGAAATTGTAAAGCAGTTCTAACCTATATATAAATAGCTAAACATTGATTTTTCATCTCCTTAAAGACTCTCAAGAATGAATTTGTCAAAAAACGATAGCTTCGCTTAAGAATAGAAATTGCACTACAGCATTTGCTAAATAATCTTCATCGTAAAAATCTGAAACAAGAAAAATATATTTTTGATATTATATTTAGATATGATAAAAACTAATAAATAATATACATAATAGAAATCTATCCGTTATCTAGGATAAAAGAAATCTGTTATCCTAGACAACGAATTTCTTTGACGAGAATTATTGTTGCTTCGTCTAGTCTGAAAAAGCTTCTATTATTGGTTTTTAATGGGTCGCGAATAAGAAGCTTTGTTTTGGTGTTGTTAACCGTTAGCCCTACTGTCTTTAATAGAATTTATACCTTTGTGAACGTAAGCCTCCTTCTTACATAAAAAAAAATCCGGCCCTGGTAGAATCTGTCCATACAAGACTAAGTCCAAA
>JADGIL010001981.1:0-22124 GCA_020352625.1 Cactoblastis cactorum
TTGAGTTAGCCCTGAAGTAAGTTCGAGACTTGTATTTAGGATATTATTTAGGACTTGTTTTTAGGTTATGACGTATGACATATTTACCTCCCTCGAAATAAAACCGTTTCCAGCTTCGATCAACGATAAGAACTAGATTCAAGTTCCGAACAAAATCAAACAAAAAACACATCCTCACTTCAATAAAGATGTCAACTATTACAGAAGATTATTTCGACAAAGTTCCGTTTTCATAATCTTGTATTAGAAAAAAAGTCTTAATGTGTGCAAGTTGAAACCATTTCAGACTAACGGGACTAGTTGAAGTCTGCTCAGTCAATGTCATTTATAAGCGATGAGCAGTGTTTTACGGAGGACACTTTTAACCGGGATTGTGAGTCTAGTGGTTTAGCGATGTTAGTCGATGTTTAACGTACGTCGATTTTTAACGGACGTCGATGTTTAACGTACGTCGATGTTTAACGTACGTCGATGTTTAACGTACGTCGATGTTTAATGTACGTCGATGTTGAACGTACAGTAATGTTTATCGTACGTCGATGTTTATCGTGCGTCAATGTTTAACGCACGTCGATGTTTAACGCACGTCGATGTTTAACGCACGTCGATGTTTAACGCACGTCGATGTTTAACGCACGTCGATGTTTAACGGACGTCGATGTTTACCGTACGTCGATTTTTATCGTACGTCGATGTTTACCGTACGTCGATGTTTAACGTACGTCGATGTTTAACGTACGTCGATGTTTATCATGTGTGATGGTTCCCAGACGGCGTGCCGACGCGGGTGAAGCTGGAGTGGCTGGTGTGGCGGCGGCGCTACATCGCCACGCAGGGGCCCACGCCCGCCACACTGGACGCCTTCTGGCGCATGATCTGGCAACACCGCGTGCACACCATCGTCATGATCACCAACCTCGTCGAGCGCGGACGGGTAAACATATTTTTAACTAACTTTTTCCCGCGGCTACGCTCGCGTCCTTAATTCCCATGGAATTTTGTATAATTCCGACTTAGCAAGCACCTACGTCCTAAAAGGCACGGCTATGCGAAATTTAAAATCCCTAGCACTTTTAGTTTCTGAGATTTTAGATGATGAGTGTCGCCATATAATGATTATATTGCAGGATTTTATAATATTTTTTTTTTAATTCAGCGCAAGTGCGATATGTATTGGCCGGGCGGCGGGCGCGGCAGCTCGGCGGAGTACGGCGGCGTTCATGTGACTCTTTTGCACGAAGACGTGCGCGCTGCGTACACCGTGCGACACATGCGCGTGCGCGCCTGCGACCCCGACCAGGTGAGGAGTTGCCATTTCCAGGTGAAACTGTGTATGTATAAAAGTTACACTATGTTAACGCTATAACTCTTTAATTTTCGAATTTTTCACCCACTAAAAACAGTTAAGTATCACAGTATTGCTTTTTTGAGTAATGCTGCCTCTAAGCTGTGGGCTTATTTTGTATTGGTGCTACATTCACATGCATTTTATTGTCACTTGTTTCTCCAAATAAAAAAGTCACTTGGCTGCATATTGAGAAAGACTGTGCCATCTGCTGTATTGTAAAATATAGGGTCGATAAGTTACTATACCATAATGTAAATTTCGAATTTAGTTTGGGGCTATCTTAATTTGTGTTATTTGTCCTTAAATAATTATTGAATGACTTAGATAATTATAATGAATTTGGCATGTTTAATTCAGAACAGCGAATCATCGCACGCTTCGGACACGGCGTCGGACGGCAGCCGGCCAGTGGTTCAGTACCATTATACCGTGTGGCCTGACCACGGAACCCCGCGGCATCCGCTGTGTGTCCTGCCTTTTGTGAAGGCTGCGCAGTCTGACCCTGGCACTGTATTGGTGCACTGCAGGTGAGTTAGGCTGCAGGAAAACAGGCATGCTACCGACTCGAGCGCGACAAACAAAAGATCGCAAAATGGTTTTATTTTTAATTTCTCATGGCTTAAAATTCATGGCTTATATTATTATTTTATTAATTTCAAGCGAATCTACATACAAAGTTTCACAAAACATAAGTAACGCTCGTGTTCCGTTAGCTGAAACGTTATCTTCTTTCAACTATTTAAAAATTTACAGTGCCGGAGTCGGCCGCACCGGCACCTACATAGTTCTGGACGCGCAGCTGAACCAACTAAAACTGACAGGAACCCTGTCCCCATTAGGGTTCCTCTGCCGCGCGCGCACGCAAAGAAACCACCTCGTGCAAACCGAAGAACAGTACGTATTCGTCCACGACGCACTCCTAGAACACGTCCGTTCAGGCGAAACCGACGTGGAATACGACAAAGCGTCAGAGTATCTAGTGAAACTCCTTCAGCCAATCAGCGAGGAGGAATTAGCCGTTCTAGATTTGAATCCAAAAACAAAGAGCGTTCACGATTTAACGAATGGCGATATCGAAACGACCAGTGTCAAATCGAGTCCGATCGAATGCAGCGAGAAGGAAATCGTTGAGAATGGCAGCCAAATGTCGATTAAAACTGACGAGTTGAACAGTGAACAGAGTAAGTCTCAGTCGTCAGCGAGGGATTTGGACGGGGAGGAGTCGAAAGACGGGATGGTAAACGGAGAGGAGGGGGAGGGCGTGTACGATTTGGCCCCGCGGTCCACGGATACGTACAGCAAGAAGATGCAAGCGTATAATAATATGAGTGATGTTGAGAAGGAGGAGATTAGAAGGTTTGTTGTTTATTTATTTTTATAAGAACTTATTAATAATTAATTTAACTTATTAATAAAACATTTGTATTTCAGATTATTCACGTACGTGAATCCGTATTGTTATATTTTAATTTTGCTACGTTTCTTTTAAAGGTTTTGTTATTTGTTTTTGTTTTTATTTGAAGCGTGATTTGACCATACTCCGATGTGGTATATAACACAACTATATCCATACTTATATTATAAATTATGTGAAAGTGTGTTTGTCCGTCTTTCACGTCGAAACGGAGCAACGGAGTAGTGTCATTTTTTGTGGATACAGGTAAAGGGCTAGAGAGTGACATAGGCTACTTTTTGTCTCATTCTATTCCTCAACCCCCGAATTTGACGTGAGCGAAGCCGCGGGCAAAAGCTGGTTGTACATATTTATAGATTTTAATATCGATGTATATTCTAGGGTGAACAGAGCGGAGAATTTCGCCCTGCTAGAACGTATGAGATCACTCGCCAACCGACACCACACGTACCAAGGCCCGCCGCCCGTCAACCTACTCGAGAAACAGTTCCAGGTAGTGATGATCTAAAATTAAGTGTTGCCATTTATAAATCTATTACACATACAGTTTCGTGGATTTATCCCTGGCATAGTGGATAACATTTCTTGCAATTTATTGTCTATTATTCATTCATCACTTATTATAATTTGGAATAATAATAGGTACATGACGACTAGTCAAATTGGATACTTTGATGTCAATATCTATCTAGGAAACAGATACAAGAATTGTGAGATTCGAAGGCTATGCTTAGCTAAATGGGGAAATTATTTATGGAATGGAGATTTGAATAAAGTGATAGGTCGCCAGTCTTTCTTGTTTGGACGTGGTCTATATCTGTGTAGGTCTAGTCGATAAATGGTTTTGACTTAGAGGGTCTCTTTTTCAGAATGTCGCTACAAGGACCTAGATTAAAAGTTTAATTTACTTAGTAAATAAATCATAATGCCGTCATGCTCCGTCCGGTGAGTGGGAGAGCCGGGGGCCCAACTTCTCCGCCCTCACCAAATGGGGAGGACGGAGGGTTTTTACAGGCCGGCAACGCAATCCCGTGGGTGTTGCAGTTGTCTATGGGCGGCGGTGATCACTTAACATCTCGTGACCCGCCTGCTCGTTTGCCTCCCTCTGGCATAAAAAAAATGATGTTATTTTAATAAAAGATTTTTATAGTATGTCTGTAGTCATTTTTCGAAAGAGTGATTCTGAGAAGGCGTTATTTATTGATCGAGAGACAGTTTGCAAGGCGCTTAAAAATAGTTTTTATATCGCATAATTTGTCGGTCAGCTGATCACGCGCTCGTGCGTGGAGCCGAGCGCGTGCGCGCGCGCGCCGCACAACGCGGACAAGAACCGCGCCGGCGGCATCCTGCCCTCCGACTCCGCCCGCGTGCTGCTCGTGCCTAAGCCCGGCGTCGAAGGTACCGTTTTATCTATACATATAATAAAATTGTAACTGAGCTATGTCTGTACATCGGAGATATTTAAGAAAAAAAATATATAGGAGCTCTTTATAGGGCCTATATGAAGCCAAAACTATTGTTTTTAGAATTTTTGTTGCTAGTTAATAGTAAATGAATACTTACGTCTCGCAGGCAGCGAGTACGTGAACGCGTCGTGGGTGTGCGGGCGGCGGCGACTACGCGAGTTCGCGGTGCTGCAGCGGCCGCCGCGCGGCGCCGCGCGCGACCTCTGGCGGCTGCTGTGGGACCACACCGCGCAGCTCGTGCTCTCGCTGCCGCAGCCCGGCGACGAGGTGCGTCGCGCTGCTGTGCACCACTCTACAATTTGACGGGACACTTTGACCTATTTTAATTTTTTGTACAGGAAAGCGATATTATCTGGCCGACGGAGGACGAGCGAGAGCTGTACGTGGCCAACTTCAGAGCGAGCTTCGTGTCCAAAGAAATATACGTGGCCCACCGAAAATCCGAGCAGAAAACGCCTGCCGAATCTCCCGTGGAACCGGAGACAAACGGCTACAGACGGCAGGAAAGCGACTGCGCCGACGACGAACGACTGATACCAGAAAACAGCTCGCCCGTCGCAGAATCGGAACCGGCGTATCGATTCGATAGAACCGAACTGCGACTCGAAAGACTCAGCGGCAATCGAGACCTCTCAACCCGAAAATCGATAGCCAACGGCGACCTGTTCTCCTCAATGACAGACAAAAAGAACGGACCGAAATCACCGAGAAGTCCGTCGAAAATGTCGTTGAAAAACTTCAAATTGAGCTCCCCGACGAAGTTCAAGTTCCCCGATTGGGGTCACAGGACGGCCGGCTCGCCCCCCGACACCGCGCCGCCCCCGCCGCCAGTGGCGCCATCTCTGTCAGTAGAAGAAGAAGCAGAGTTGCGCAGACCGTGTTATAGGTTCGAAAAGGTCGACAGTGTCCCGGAAAATGTACCTTTGGACAGAATAATTGAGGTTACAAATGTTAGCGTCCATTCGTTACAAGACGATTATCAGTTGAGTGTGAAGTTTATCAGGTGTGACGGGTGGTTGGAGGGGGATACGACGGAGTACGTGGCGGGGAGACCTGATGATAACGAGTTCGTGAAGGCGGTAAGAGAGGCGACGAGCGATAGCGAGAGGGAAGAAGCGATAGACAGGCTGACGCATCCGTACAGGGATTCGTTCGCGCTGATAGAGTTCGTAGCTGGATGTCAGATGGAGTATAAGAATGGGCCCGTAGTCGTTGTCGACAAGTAAGTTGATGTTTCATTTTTTAGTTTCATTTATTTTTTATTTACGGTCGATTTTATGAACAGTTGTAAATTTTGTTTATGTACTGGTGTTTCTTGAAGAACACTTTTGCACTTTTAGAGGTAGAAAACTAACGACTAACGAATTATTATCGGGAACGTCGAACAGGTACGGCGGCTGGAAAGCGATGACGTTCTGCACGCTGAGCGCCGCGTGCGGCGACGCACGCGGCGCGCAGGAGCCGCCGCCGGCGTTCCGGCAGCCGGGCGCGCGGCGCGCCGCGCTGTACTGCAGCAGCGCGCTGGCCGCGCACGCGCGCTGCGGCTCCGAGCAGCGCCCGCACTCGCTGCGCGCGCTGCTGGCCGCCTACTGCGCGCTGGCCAGGTACGCGCGCCTGCTCACCGGCGGCGCGCACAGGTGAACCTGGTGAGTGTCTTGACTGTATTTATGCATACTAATATTAAAATGCGAAAGTCTTTCTGTTTGTCTATTTTATTTTTACAAGTAAACGGATTTACAAACCTGGGCTACTTTCTTTTTTTCAAAAATCGAGGTAAAAGTTATGTAAATCATGTCTTTCGCTTTCACATCTGAACTATTCTACGCCGGACTATTCTACGCTGACAAAGTCGCGGGCGCGCAACTAGTTTTTTTTTATAGAGCCAAATCCTTTGATTCAACAATAAACCGAATTCAGAAAATCAAACAATATACCGTCCTCACTTCAATCAAGAAAACGACTACTATGATTATTTCGACAAAGTTCAATTTCTAATGTTTTAGAAAAATAAGTGAATTCCTTGTCAAACTAACGAGAGTAGTTGAAGTCTGCTCATTTATAAACGATAGCCAGTGTTTTGCCGAAGACATTTTTAGCGGTATTGTGAGTCAATGATTTAACTAAATTAAATATACAAAAACTAGAAACCTTAAGAACTATGTGAAATGTTGAAATCGTATAAAAACAAAAATTTACATAGCTCAATTATTAAAAAAAGAAATTCATCAACAGTTTCTTGTGTTCCTACTTTACTAAAAAAAAAAAGTGCAAAATAAATGCTATTAATATACTACTATCTTGAAAAGGGGTAAAATACAAAGATTGTAATCTTATCCCCAGGTTTCCGAGCTCATCGCATCAGGAGTAATGGTAATATTGTAAATTATGAGATAAATACTCAGTGCGTTGTGGAGGTGCCGCGCCAGAAGGAGATGGGAGAGGCGTAGCTAGGCGTTCGAGCGAGATGCACGATAACCCACATTGTACATAGTGGGTGTAAGCAACTATTGTATTATAATACGGCAACTATAAGTGATCTACCAGATTTTTATTTATGAATGCATGTGAGACATGTGGTATATGGCCAGTGGCTCCATCTATGCTATTTTAGTAAAACCTGATGTGCAGTTAGTCTTTTTATCAAGGCATCCATAGTTTTTATTAGTCACGTGATATATTTGTAGTCTTATTATTTCAAAATTGATCTTGTTTAGCATCGATTTTAGCCATCAGAGTATTATACGTCACTACGTATTCAAAATTGATTTTCCCAATATGGCGTCAGTGATGCTCAATGTTAACAATAAATTATTTGGATTAAGCTTGTCTCTTATGAAATAAGATGTGGTTGTGTGCATTATGAATATTATCACACGGTAAAATGATTTTTCTAGCAATTTTTTTCGATATTAGCAGTCTGTCTTGAGTGTTTACTTGTTTATTACATTCAAAGAGGCTTTAACTGTGTGAAATAAGGTTTGAATTAGTTTGCAGAGTTAGAATTTATATTAAAAAAAATAATTATTTCTAATCTACATTTTATAACATACTCATAGTATAGTAAAAAATAAATCTTGTTATTTTTAGGCAGTTTTTTATATTCTCAAGTTGACATTTACGACAGACTAGACTAGCCATATGACCGTTTCCATAGCAACGGATAGATAGCAGTGCAATAGTTAATTTATATAATAACCATTAAATCAACGCGTAAAATAGATTATATTTTAATATTTTCTTTTTCTTAGTGATTTAATGTCTAAGGTACGAATGTATTTTGTCAATGGCGACATTTTGTAATTAAAATATACATATGGTCGGATAATGTGTATCTTGTATTTACGGGCTTCGTGTAGATGTGGCTAGACGTTGTCAATGGAAAATGGACCTTATCCTTCTTTGACGTATTGAATTATAAGGCACAATTTTCAGTGACACCCTCTAGCGTGTGTTAAGTCGAGTTGACACTAGTTGTAATTCCTATTAAATCAAGTTTATGGTCCAGTATTTTTATTATTAAACTAGTTATTGTAATTACGATATAAATGTGAAGACTGCTTATTAGTGGTTGGTCAATTAAGATGGAATACTGATGTGAAGATGGTGCAATTCTATTTTGAATCACGCCTTTTTCCATACGGTTTTGTGAGCCAAAAACTACCATAGAAATTATGTACAGGCAAAATTAGATGCTAGTACTTTATCATTAGGTTCAATTTAATAAATAGGTGATACATTAATTGAAATTGTGTGGTCTAATTTATGTTATTTTTTTTTAGTATATTCAATATTTTATTTAAAATAATATCAGAAATGATATGTTCTCTGATTGGTCTATGTCTTGGGTGTTTATCTTTAAATAGTATCGTTGTGTTATACATATATATACATATGTTAGTACATATCTCACAACGCAAGTCTCGAAATTCCTTTGGGGTTGCTCAATGGGTGTGATTTTGTTCATTATATGTTTATTTAATTGTATATCTGTACTGCGTTTTGTGTTTTGGTCGCCCAAAGGTGACAAAGTCTACTATGTTGATTCCAAAATAATCTTTGTCCATATTTATCAAATTGGTTGTAAATAACATGAACTTGGCCCAGTTTTGAAGAACCGCCTTTAATATTGGGCTGAACGATTTTAGTATTTTTTTTCTTAATATCAATAGTTTTGCACCATCATATAATTGGCTATGGTAATGTATTTCGTGTGTTCAGTCGTTAATCTCGTTTTTGCGATGCCCATTCAACGCTCAGCTTTAGAGCGCATGGACGAAATGATTATCGTAATGGTTACTTAATCCGACATAATATTTATTTCCATATGTAAGATTCTTATCGCGCCAACTTCTCGCCCATTTCCAAAGATGTCAATTCAGACTGGGAGGAAAATACTATAATAGGAAAATAATAGTGAAAATTAAATTTAAACCTTATTTCGTTCACATAAAGCTGGCAATGGCTTGCAACATTTCATCACATTATATAGAATAAAAATTGCTGCATACTATTTTCAACTTTATGTGAAATGTATAAGGTTGAAATTTAATTGCCTCTTGATAACTTACAAAAAGATTAGTCTTGGTTATATGCTCGGTTATATGCTCCTAAAGTTATACGGAGTGGATTAGTTGGGCTGTGTTTTTAACTAAAAGGATGCTTCTGAATAGTAAGTCATGACATCAGTTCAAATATAAAGCGTTGGTCACTATAATCAACTTTTATATACTTTCGTAACAAATTAGTTGTTTTTAAATCCCACATTTGTTATTAAATCAGAAGTGGGATTAACAAGTATGTCAACAAAAGTATCACTAATTTTAAAAGTTCATATTTGAGTTTTAATTATAACCCAACCAAACTAAATAGATAATTAATTTCATTATGTATAACCGGATAATTTATATTTGAAATGCGGTCGTGCTGTACTCGGAAAGTTAGTTGTTTGTTAGGAGGCGGCGGGCTGTTTGTGCGTAGAATCGGTAAGTGCCATTTTAGGCTTTTTGTAGCTAAATATACCGCGTAGATAGAGAAATTCAAAGCATTTTCACACCTTTGTAGCTTAAGACTCAGTTCTTTTTATTTTGACGTTAAAATGTTTTTAAAGTTTAGAATCTAACAGAACCTAGTGATTACAAAATTTGGGCATACAATTTGGCGTTGTAGTTTCAAAATATTTATTCAGAAATAAGACCTTCATAGATACTTTTTTGATAAGCGATAAGCGAAAACAGTGTCGTGCAGTGATTTCGTATTCACGTATATCATCCCATTTTTTTAAAATAATCAGACTAGACTATCAGTCTTCATATAAATGCAAATAAATAAATTAATTTTGCAATTTTATCATTTAATTTTGTTAAACCTTTGTATATATGTAACTACATATATAATAATCTTTTGTGATGTATTTCACCGCATGTATGAGCAAAATAAAAATGTATTATTGTCAATATATATTTTAAAATTATAGCGAATTGTTTTTATAACTTATTTTTTATTAGTTTCCATTAATTGGAACGTTTTAAATGTTTCTGTTTTTTTGAAAGATGTCGAACACACTTGTCTTACTTTGGTGTTAAAGAGTTCTGCAATGGCAGCGGTGATCACTTACCATCAGGTGAACCGCTTGCTCGATAGCTCATATCATAGCGACGATCCACATTTTTTTTTCAGCTATTTATTTATAAATGTGTGTGTTGTTATAAGATTCGTACCGCGCTAACTGCCCGCCCAATAACCAAAGATGTCAATTCAGACTGGACGGAAAATATGCAAGCACTTTTGGAGAAAAATTTAAATTTCAACCTTATTCCATTCACATAAAGCTGCAAATGATATGCAACATTTAGCCGAATCTAGCCCACTTAATTAGGCGTTAAAATATGGCTTATAGCACTCTTGAAGAGTGTAGCTTTCTGATTGTGAAACAATTTTGATGATCGGTTCAGTATTTCCAAAGATTAGCCCTTACAAAGTTATAAATTTTAATTCTTTATAATTTTAGTGTAGATTAAAAAGTTGCATACTATTTTTAACTTTATGTGTATGGAATAAGGTTAAGATTTAATTGCCTCTTCTGAACTGAATTGTCCCATAGAGGTATTACCGAGGTAGGCTGCGTAGAGTGGGCGTCCCGTGTTACTGGTTATATATTGTTAGAGTAAGCTATTCTTGTCTTGTAACCTCTGTGCGATGGCTAAGTTCACGGTTAAATCGATATTTCATACTGAAATATCGAACAATACTTGTTCGGTATTATTTAATTCGGAATAAAATAAATCGGAACATATTCGATTATAGTTAGTCTGATAGTAGCCCATTTTATCTTGATTTCAAGATATGGGACGAACAAACAATTAATATAAACAAAAAAATATATTTTCACTTACAATTTAGCAAGCAGCAAAATCTATGAAAACACTCCTATAAATACTTATATTTTTTTTTATCGTGAATTTAGTCCGTCGCTGCAGACTATTTTATAAATATACTTATACAAATATATATGTAGAAGTGTTTCAGGCTCAATTTTATGTGTTTTTCCTTTGCAATTATCACAATTTTGAACATTCATTAATCGAATCAGGGTATTGTCATGCAATCATGGAATAAACCACGAACCTATATCAAGTAGACTACAAGTTAGGTCATTCAAGGCAAAGGTCTTAAAAACGGTAGATTATTGTCACAAACGTTAGGATAGATATCTATTATGTGAATATTCTTTCCACCAATAAGCCCACTCTTTGTGAAATTCGTGATTTTGTGATAGAAAATGACGTCCACTCGTCTCACTCTTATTTTGTTGTTTTATTAGCTTAATATAAGCTTTTGTAATGAGGTCAGCTACCATCAAAAACTAAATGGAAATATTGAAATGAGAGGTATTTTCTACACGCGAACTACGAACACTTGGCTGGTCTACTTGATTTAAGTCTGTGGTATTTAAATTGGTCAATCGTTATTTTGATAAATAATTACGCTCCCTTTTTACATATATTTCAAAGACAAAAGCAGTTTTTGGGGATCGCGTATAATTTTTAAATTAAAATTTCATTAATACTACGTACGGCCTTAAAATAATCACGATTCAACTAATAATATTGTCGTTTCTTGTAGTTTAATCCCAGTATCCTTTAAATCAGAGAAAAGTTTCTTTTTTAAATATACCTGAGTGAGTTCCTCAGTACTCGTAGATAGGCTAAAACTGTTACTCCTAAATAGTGCCTAGATATAGGCGACGACTAATTATCTAATCGTGTTTTCATGATAAATATATTTCTCTGATTAATGTAGGCTCTATACGATTCAAAAGATTGCTAGAATAATAAATAAATGTTCCATGTTGTATGTACGCCTGAGAGAGTGTTGCCGCTAGATTGTAAGGTGTAAAAATGTTGCCAGGTTTTTAATATTAAAATGTACCTAATACCGCCTTCGTACGTACAGTATTGTGCCAATTTTTGTAATAATGTCCCTACCGGTTTGAAGCATTCCACGGTTTATTTTTACTTGCCATAGAAAAGAAAATATTCTACTCAATAATCTGTTACAGTTTAAAAATATATGTTTGGCGTGAACCGCATAAAAATGTCAAAGATTTTGTGGTGTGGTCTATTATTTTAGAAGTCAAAGTAATCATGCTTTTTTATGTTCTTATTCTTACATAGAGATTTATTCCGATCTAATACTAAAAAGGGACGCCACTCATGTCATAGTAAGAGCAACTATAAATATGGCACATGACCGAAGAGTTTGGAAGAAGCTGGTGACGTATGTGGCCCAGTACACGTCCGTTAATGGGAGTCTACGAAGAAGAATACCAGTAACTAATACCAGTGGTATTTGTTTCAAATTTTATCTCAATTCCGAACGAAACCCGATATTTTAACACTAGCGATCGCCTTGCGGTTTTACCTATTCTGTTCCTGTGTATGTGTAGAATAAAAAGTAGCCTATAGCCTTCCTTAATAATTGGACTAATCTAACAGTGAAAGATTTTTTCAAATCGGACCAGTAGTTCCTTAGATAAACGTGTTCAACCATACAATATCTTCGCTTTATAATTATAATAGATTGGTTACCGTTTGGTAGAAAATGACTTGGAACAAAGAGATATCAGTGGTAATTGTTGTTAATATTAGACTGGAATAAATCATAAGAAAGAGCAAGAGATACTCTTTCTCTTTCAATTTCGTATAAAAATAATAAAAAGCTTTTTTTATATTAAGTACCACCGTAGTTTGTTTTTAAATGGCTAGTAATACTTCTGTACTACAAAATCTGAAGTACTTTTTATGCAGATCATTTTTTTTGTATCAATGTAAGACTTGTTCGACGTGCTGTAAAGATTAGGTTAGATACAGTGTGGCGTTTTTTATAATGTAGTAATTTTGTCTGACTTGAAGAAATGTTTAACTAATTCACTGATTAAGCGAAGATGTGTCTTGCCGTGCTTTTTAACCAATATAATTACATCATTCCACCAGACATTTACATATGCTGCGGCGACCCACTTTCCATCGGTGGGCCGCATGCTTGTTCGTCTGATCAGTCGTATATACAGTTTGAATAACGTTTGTAGATCGGTTGATCCAAACAAAGATACATCTCCGCTTAACTAGTGGTGGACTTCAGCCCTAAGGCTGGCATTCCAAAGGTGTGTTTTATTTTTCTCTGACTTAATCAGAGCCTATGGTTATCAGATTCCATTACCATATTATTTCTGGCTGGCTTTCCTCTCGCACTTTCATTGATCATAAAAAAAGCTTGATCTATGTGTCAAACTGACGAATGTCAAACTGTAACTGTCACTGCACTGAGAGGCCTCATCATTCGATACTTATGTGTCAAACTGATATATAAAATGACATTTGCATTTTTTTATTTGTTTATCTATAATATGTATTTATTATAAAATATAATATCGTTGAGTTAGTATCCTGTAATACAAGTCTCGAACTTAGTTTGGAGCTAATTTAATTTGTGTGATTTGTCCTTATATATTTATTAAATTTTTCAAGGTAATATATTATACGGCCGTAGTTCCGTATTTTTTTAAAGGAATTAATATTTATTTATAATCATAAATTATTTATTTATAATCAATTGGTAGACCTAAAAAATCTGATATTTATTTTTATGGTACCTAATCAGGTATATCATTCCTATTAGCAGAAATATAATCAAGCGCTTTTAACAATTTCGAACATCGCCCATTTCTCTCCAAAGTTGAGTTGTAAATGGAGTTAAATGGAGTTAACCGACATGAGAAAATAAGTTGTTAAAGCTCTTTATCCTACCAAGAACCATTGTTAGGAAACTTTCTTAGAAGAAATACTAAACGTAAATAGAATGGATAGCTATTGTGTCGACTACAAAAGCTTTCTAGACAAATATAGCGGATATAATGGCACGCTGCAAGCGAATTATTTCTTTATGATATTCGATTTTATTTATTTAACGTTGTCGTCACGATGCAATTGGAATGCTGGTCTTTACTGTGGAACTTATAAAATGGGAGTTATTACTTCAAATACAGAAATAACTCGATCCATATTACATACATATGTATATGTACATTATGTACATCGTGTCTCGTTTTTCTTTTTTACGAGCTAGATAGAGCGATTAGTCTTGGGACTCCGCATCTATAACGTAATGGGTTTATTCAAACATTGGTTAGCGCTTTCATGAATGGTAATAATACTCAGTGCATAAGAAGTAGGAACGTTAAATTTTGAACTTAATTTCTTCTATTAATCAACTTTGTTATAGGCACTCGCTGAACTATATTTGATGTTGTTTCTACCATTTTATAATCAGTTTCACGTATAAACACGATTTTTGTACAGTTTATTGTATTACTAACACTACTAACCCGACACAAAATAGCACAACATGTGTAGATATAATTATTATTTCATCACAATTATTATAATTTGTTAACCATTGAAATAGGTATAGTTTTTTGTATGTTATTGCATTTAACCTAATGCCACTGCTTCATTTGCGTATTAACGCGTTATTTAACATGTTAAGAAAAACGTTTAACAGATGTGGCCAACACTTAACGCGCTGATTAAACTGTGCAGTTTGTAAAGCGTCTTCAAAGTGACTATGAGGCTTTCAATACTACGTTATGTGGTATAACCTAATAAATAAATGGTTTATACATACATACGGTATTATAATTAACATTACAAGCGAAATATAAGTGTCGGTTTCTTCGCAATATCATGATTTTAGCGTGCATTTAGCGTGTTATAGCTGTGTTGGCTACATCTTGTATTTTACACGTAGGGCGTTAACGCTAAAGTTTAACATTATGCTAAAATTAAAATTTATGCTAAATGAGACCTTAATGCAGATGAAGCAGCAGCATGAAACGATGGTAAAAATAGCTTTGTTACAAGGAAATATTGTACTTCTTTGATTCTTACGACAAATATTGTTCTTAATATATCTTGTTCGATATTTCGCCTAGAAATTCGATACATACAGTACTTTGTCCCATACTGAAAATACTAAAGGTATGTTTCTAAAGTATATTAAGCTAAGTTATCAGTATATACATACATACATACATGCAAAATTTGATCTAACCAATGCGCTATTGTGATATGTATTTTGATTTAATTATGTTTAATTAAATAATCGTATGATAATAAATATTCTTTTTGTAGCTGAAGCACTATATTTTTTTCAAATTATAACATTATTTTTTTTATTTTTTATCTTTATTTCTTGGATTGATGCATAATCTTTATTACGAAAAGCAATTTTAAAACCAATTTCGATATTGCTTGTAAATCTATCGAAAAATATTAAATGCATTTTATAAATAAGAAATAGCGATGAAAACATCGATAATATTCATGTTATGATTTTTTACAATTTGACATAGATTTTTTTCATACACCAAAATTAGCAAAGTGAGAAAAAGGCCTTAAGTTCTTCAGTAACTTGAATATAAAGAGGAGACGGTGCGAGTAACTTTAATTAAAATAATAGACACACAGATATGATGGAATTGTAAAGGTTACATTTTTGCCATTTGGCTAAGGAACCATAAAAAGATTCGTTTATTCGTCTGCCCGGACATGTATCTATATATTTTTATGTTACGCACACATGTCAACTTTAGATGTTTATTAAGGTCACGTTCTTTGGAGAGAACATATTTAAAATATAATTTTAAAGATTTTAGTAATGTTTACAACATTGCAAGAAAATATTTTAGCAAAATTACTCGCGCAGTTTTCTCCAAATTGTATCAATCTGCTAATCTGTTAGATGGTGTAGATTCGGGAAATCTAATAACGTTGTTCAGTCGGAAAATTTAGTCATTAGTGAATTAAAATGACTAAACTTCTCACAAATAGGTGTCCCAACTGCGCCTAAGCTTATAGCGATGTGGTTTAACCCTTTTGATATTGTTTATTGTACAGTATGTCTAGCGAGTCTAGTTTCTAGTTTGTACGCTTTTTTTGTACAACATCACGACTATGTAAATCATTGAAGACTTATTTATTTTTTTTTGTAACCGCCTGCATTATTTCAAGTGTAAAAATATATAAGAAAATATCTAATTTTGAGTTTGATTTATATCCTACTAGCTTTTTCCTGCGGTTTCGTTCGCGTCAAAATATATTAATAATAGCCTATGTCACTCTCAAATAACGCTAATCCGTTGTTCAGTTTTGACGTGAAAAACGGACAGACTCTTTCACAATTTGTATGAATAAACAGACAAATAGACTTTCACATTTATAATATTAGTATGAATAATTTGTTTTTCCCTGTAGTGTTAATAACTACAGTAAAGTTAGGTTAATGTATAAACGGCATTATTATTAAAATTAACGTGAGTAATGCCGTTTATACATTAATTATGTATTGTCATCTTGCGTAACTTTCAATGTTATAAAGTTAGGTTATTTGGGTATATCTTGAACTATTTAAATGTATGACAGAAATAGAAAAAAACTGTTAAATACGACGACCTCTGTGTAACAAAGGTTAACGTACTTACCGCTACTCACGAGGTTTCGGCTTATGATGGAAAATGACCTTTTTCTGATTGGCCTGGGTCTTGGGATGCACAATTGTATATAAAATATAGTATCGTATAGCTTATATCCCGTAATACAAGTCTCGAACTTATTTGGTTTTAACGTATGATCTGAGGGGCTAACTCAATCTGCGTGATATGGCCCTATATAAATATAGGTATATATTTATGTTTAAAAATATACTTTGATAATTATTAACTTCGGTTTTAAAGATCAATATCCATTGTAATACAAAATACAAGTAAGATTTAGTTTTTCTCTTCATATGAAAAAACCGAAAAGCTGACAGGAAAATATCGAATATAGCCCATGCAATCACTGGGAAGACCACTATGATGTCGGCTGGGTACAGAATGGCATATTATATCCCCGCCCCCCCACACTTCAAAAGAAGCACATACTGAGTGCTTAAAACTGGAAAAAAATAATACTTCCAGAATTTTCAGACATTAATAAATATATCGGCGCCATTAAATTAATGTTTGTTAATATATACTTATCAGAAAGAGGTAAAGTTTGCAACTTTGATTGTTTTTGTTTGTAATCTTCGGGAATACTGAATTGATCATGAAAATTCTTACATTATACAGAAAGCTACACTATTCAGGAGTGCTATAGGCTATATTAACTTAAAGATTATAAGTTAGACTTTCTACAATGCAACTACATATGTACCTATGTACGAACCGCATCAAATTTTTTCCGATATTTTTTGCGAAATGAGTGTACAAACAGACAGACATACATAAATTTGAAATGAATAGATTTTGCTTCTATGTACTATCATTATCTCTTAATTTTCCATGTACTATCATAGCTCAGTTATTTTTTATAATGTGTACGTCACCCTTTCTTATACTAGTATAATTTTTGCTGTATCGGGGCATAACATAAATTTAGTACCTGTTACATCGTATTCTCATTGTTTTTGTGTGAACTTTGTAGGATTCACATTATGAAAAATAACACTTAATAATGTGCACGTGTACTATGTTAAACTTCTTTCAAATTCGAAACTTTTAGACATTTTTTTTTCTTTTTTTTATGTCAGAGGGAGGCAAACGAGCAGGCGGGTCACGAGATGTTAAGTAATCACCGCCGCCCATAGACAACTGCAACACCCGCGGGGTTACAGAAGCGTTGCTGGCATGTAAAAAACCTCCGCCCCCCCCAGTTGGACCCCCGGCTCTCGCACTCACCGGACGGAGCATGACGGCTGATAACCGCCGGTCAGGCGTCGGTCTTCTATGGGAGTGTGGTACTTCCCCGGACGAGCCAGCCCATTCGTGCTACAGGCGAAAAAGAAGCCTGTAGCTGGCTCCACACCACTACAAGTTGTGGCTTCATACCACTACTGAACTGCATCTTAGCCCTATTATTATATATTAACCCTATTGTCTTATAAAAAGTTTAGTTAGCCGCGGCGTCTGATATTTTCGATTATGTACAATAGGGTTATGCGTGTGATGTGTGCCATCAAGCGTGACTTTTTACGCCCCAAATAAACAAGTTAAGTTTTGAAGGGCGCACGTGGGTCGGAGCGGCGGACATGACGCAATATCCGAGATTTAATGCGAACAACTTCGGGGACATGTCAGAGGGTTTTGGGTTTTATTTTTGGATCCTATCAAAAACAGGCAAAGTTTTATATAAGACTGCAGCTGTCAACAGGCTTCGTTTCCATGGATGACTGGAAATTGTATAAGCACAGATGATATAACAATATAGGTACTATTAGATAGAACTTGTGGGTTTTCAGGTAATTGCGCGTGGGTTACACAAGCAATAATAACTGGAGGAGTTCCAATTTTATTGGAATGATAAGTAACAAAATTAACCGACTACAATCTAAGTGTAAATACTAAATAGCGTTGATCCTCATTTAGGGCAGTAACTTCCGCTTCTAAATCTTCTAACAAAATACACAGGTATGAAAATCTAGAGTATTGACGTCGCTGCTGTGCTCTTCCCGTGCTGATTGTATTGATCAAAGAGTGGGATACCAATTAAGAAGCTTGCTTGCTATATATCAACAAGACCCATTCAGTAAAGCGTAGTTTTCTCTTGACCTTTGGCTTTGACTACCCCGTAGGGAATAAAATTACCTCGTGAAACTGTTACAGTAACAGTTAATATCTATTAACCGTTACTGGGACATATAAATAATCTACACTAATATTATAAAGAGGTAAAATTTGGAACTTTAATTAATTGTTTGTAAGGGCTATTCTTCGGAAATACTGAACTGATCATGAAAATTCTTTCACAATTAGAAAGTTACACTATTCAGAAATGCTAAATATAGGCTATATTTTAACGCTCAACGAAGTGGGCACGGGTCGGCTGACAAATTAGTATGGGATTTGTGAAATCAGTTAAAGGGAGACTTTTGCCCAATAATGGGACATGTAAATAAATAGATATATAAGGAAAAATCACACAGATGGAGTTAGCCTCAAAGTTCTTATGTTTTGGAATACGGTTACTCTAACTAACTGTTACTGTAACAGTATCATGAGGTTAAAAATGTAACTGATCTATTGGGTTCATATCACATGTAATAGAATACTTTAAAATATTATATTATTTGAGCTATTTCCTCTTGTATCTTCACCGACGGCCTCGTCGCCGTCGGCGCAGTGTTAAAGTCCTTGCCTCTTAAACAAGAGAGTTTGAATCCGGTCAGGTCATGATAAAAAAAGTTATTATTCTGATTGGCCCGGGTCTTGGACGTTTCACTATATACATATGTATTTATTTTAAAATATACGTATAGTGTCGTCGAGTTAGTAACCCATAATACAGGTATTGAACTTAGTTTGGGACTAGCTTAATTTGTGTTTATCACCTATTTATTATTACTGACGACGCGTTAGAGCCCGGGGTCCGCTACCTAGCGGCCGATACGCCGCGCCGGAGGAGGTGTAGTTTGGAGCGCGAAAAGCACATGGTCCCGACAAAAGCAAAAGGTGATTGACACCGTGTAGTTTTAGTGAGTACGAGTCCCACATACCTGTACGGCTCTCCATAGGCCAGATGGATAGACGGGCGTTTTTTTTATGTAAGAGGGAGGCAAACTAGCAGGCGGGTAACGATGTTAAGTGACCACCGCCGCCCATAGACAACACAAAAGCGTTGCCGACCTTTAAAAATCTCCCAACCTCCCCAAAATGGGGAGTGGGAGTGTGGTACTGCCCCGGACGAGCCAGCTTATTCATGCCCTAGGCTAAAAAAGCATGCAGCAGGCTCCATATGTTTAAAAAAGGTGATTAGGGAGTTTACAGTTTTTACACGGAGCGACTACAGTCTATTCTTTGCAAACTAATGGTACAATACTATTACTAAATACCAGTTTAATATGTAATGTAAACAAGAACAATTTTTAAGACTCAAACGAAGAGCAACACAAGACTTAATATAAGTCTGATTTATACTGACTTAAATCATATATGAGTAGGATGAGTTAGAGGACTCATCCTTCACAAGACTATCTTATGCAATAAGGATTAAAAAAATTGCTGAATATCAAACGATAGATTGCAATAAAAAGTAACGACAAAAAAAAAGTATTCAAAGCTTCAAAGTTTCGTCCTTCGTATTAGTTCAACACATGTAGTAACATATTTATAGTGATTGCCGTTCACAATTTTGAGAAATCCAAAGAGGGTAGAAAAATAATTTTGACGTCTGACGTCTACGTTTACACCGCCACTCTCACATTGTTTCATTCGTATCTTTGTGCTCTGCCGTTTCACAAGTGTTCTCGTTTTATTCAAGCAAGAAATCAGCAAGGAATCTTCACAACGGTCATTTTTTGAAGGTCAGTTCCTTTTTGTGATTATATTTTATGAGTTTAGGTAAATGATGACTCATAGAACAACAGACAGTACGAGGTATACCCGAGGGACTGTCTATTAAAAAAGGATAATGCTTATTAAGCAATTTTTTTATGTCAGAGGGAGGCAAACGAGCAGGCGGGTCACGAGATGTTAAGTGATCACCGCCGCCCATAGACAACTGCAACACCCGTAGGGTTACAGAAGAAACCCTTTGAAGAAAGAAGTTGGGCCCCCGGCTCTCCCACTCACCGGACGGAGCATGACGGCTGATAACCGCCATTCAGGCGTCGGTCTTCTGTGGGAGTGTGGTACTTCCCCGGACGAGCCGGCCCATAGAACTCTGAAAATACGTGGCAAATCCCGGGGGACTGTCTTCTCTATTTCGAAGCTCTTATAGGAAAGCAATATTCGCTCATTACAGATCGAAACGAATACCTCACAGCGCATAGTGATAAAAATGATGAATCTCAGTTACGGTCTGTGGTGTTCAATGCACCGGCGCATGACCCGCCCGAATCTGATCTATCTGTACTTAGCCCACCCACGTCTGACCCACTAGCGGTTGACCCACCAGGGGCTGAGCCTCTGGTCAACAATCAGGTCGCCTTGGCCCTGGATGATTCAGCAACAACGGAACAACCCGAGCTTGACAGCATCACTCTTGAAATTTTAGTAGTTCCTATATTGAGTTAAAGTATGGAAAGGACATTAACAAGGACTTAGCTATACGTTTTGAGTATACTGTTGTCACGGGATTGTCCAAAGAAGCACGGAGGGAGTTGACCTCTAAATATTTAACACCAGCTAACTGTACTATCATTGATCCTCTTGATTTAAATGCTGAAATAAGGGCCGCTTCGTCAGTAGATGTATGTATGTATCTAACGTTTACATAATCGACCATATAATCAGACTATTTATAGCAATGAATGAGTTAAGATGTGACTGTTACATTTTATACCTAGGGATTTGATTATGTAAATGTATTATGAAACTACTACATACTGGATTAAGGTTGTTTATAGATTGAAATGTCTGATACAAAGTTTAGTTATTTTTTCGTGAATAATTGTAAACGACGCGGAGACAAGGGGTTTTGTGGATTTTTATTTGTGTTTCTGTCTGGGATATTTGTATATTTGAAACCGAATAAGCTGGAATTTTTTTTTTTTATTTTTTTATGTATTTATATAATTACATACCTATGAAAAAAGATTTAGCAAAATCATGAAACACAATGACCCTTGAATAACGACTTTGATACTGACGACTCGTTAATAGACCCTAACCAAAAGCATTTAGATTTTTAAATAATACTTTTTTTTTTAATTTAAAGTCTAAATTAAATAAATATATGATTAAATCACAGATTAAGTTGGTTGCAATTTATGATCGAGACTTGTGTTATGGGATACTAACCCAAAAATACTATATTTTATAACAAATACATATAAAGATAAACATTAAAGATCCAAGCCATTCTTAAAAAGATAATTCTCCATCTTGACCCCACCAGAAATCGAACCCGGGACCTTCTGGTTTAGGTTCCGGCATTTCAACCATTACTCCAGGAAGGTAGTCAAATATTTCTTATCAAGTAGCTTATTTTAACCCTGTAATAAAATAATTGTATATTACCATCGTAGTGCAGGGATAACTGATTGTTCTATTAATTGTATATTAATAGAACAATCAGTTATCCCTGCACAATCTATTTCCGTGGGCGTTCCTATATAATCTCTAATAATTTTCCGCCCACGACCAGACGTCACAGCTCCAGTATTTTCATACAGTGACTGAAGCATTTCTCTGTTATGCAATTCTTGTCATCCTACAGGTTAGATAACTTAGTATTATTATGAGACCGAATCGAGTAAATATATCACTCACTAGCTAATGCCCGCGACTTCGTCCGACCGATGCATATCTTGTCAGCCCCTTGCTCGGTTACAATTAATTATATCCTTCGGGAACCGTTCA
>JADGIL010001983.1:250-15155 GCA_020352625.1 Cactoblastis cactorum
ATGAATGTGGAGGAAACGAAGGAATTATGTTAGGGCCGTACTTAGAAAATGGAAGGAAGTGGTCTTTCCCTACCCCTTATGGGAAAAAGGTAATGTATGTAAGTTTTTTTATTGTTCTCTGATGCATTTTGTTGCAGTTTAGGTAATTCCTTATAGAAAGCGATTTGGAATGCTTCATCACTCCTTTCACCATTCCTCCCACTTTTTATTCTCACAATGTATGTATGTAAGCCTAACGTTTTAGTAGACAATAGCTAATTCAAAAAATAAACAATAAGACACATTATTTGTCGAACTAGCATATTCAAAAGATACAAGGAGGACTCGAACTTTGGCTGGTAACTTAAATGAACTGAACTTAGACTACAAACATCAATTTTGCCCACTCGACGTGTCTGTATTCGATCTGAAAACAATACACTCCTTTTTAGGCTGCGTAAGGAAACCCGATAGAAACCCGTCAATTAAGCGCCGACTTTACGAGGAACATAAAAATAAGTACAATACTGGCTCTACGCTTCGTCGTGAATCAGTTTGACATACGCCGCATACAGTAACCGCTACAGTAATAAGATACAGCTTATCTTAATTTTAACTTGCTTACGATTGTTTTTTAGGGTTCCGTATTTTTAGGGTACAACGGGAACCCTATTAAGACTTCGCTGTCTGTCTGTCAGATAGTACCTCATGAACCGCAAAAGTTTAGTCAGTTGAAATTTTCACAAATAAGTATTTATGTTGCCGCTTAAACAACAAATACTAAACAATTGAATAAAATAAGTATTTAAGGGGGCTCCCATAGAAGTAAGTGGCTTTTATTTCACTTCCAAACTGACGAAAAATGCACGTCTACAGCACAGATTTATATCATTCGTTGAACATGTGACTACGCGCGCCTTAATTCCTCTGAACATTTTATTAGCTGTCATTATATTCTATTTATTACAAGTCTAATGTCCCAGACCTCTTCGTTTAACTCTGGTGGAGAAAATACAAAGAAGACTTCTCCTTTAAGAAGTAAGGACAAACGAAAAGAGGCCAATAAAATTTATTCAACAATACACTATCCATTTTATTTCGTTGTAAAAAGTGATAGAACCACTCAAGATCTCCGATTCTCAGACTAATGGGGGTAATAGGGGGTGGTGGGGTATTTTTACGAGTGTCATAAAAACGGGTAATGTACTTAGTTGAAGTACCCCTACGCGTGATCGGGGTACCTGAATGAAGGATGCTATTTATTTGGCAACCAATTGATCGGGACGGCATGTATACATATGTAATTTTATGGTTGTGGCTAGCCACATCAAATTTTGTTCCATAAAATAACCCAAAAATAGCCATGGTTTCTATACATAAAACGTAATGGTCTTGGTCTGGTCTCGTCATATTATTAAGTTTAACGGTTGTTTTACTTACATCATTTCAAATTAATTTTAAAAATTAAACTACTGATGACATAAATGTTAAATCGCGCTTACACTCCCTTTATGTAATTTTTCCTCAAATATTACTTATGAACTTGTACATACATAGCTCAGTTGTAGTTTTATGAAAGGCAAAGATATATTATGTAAAACCCAAAATAGAAAATTAAAAAGTAAAAATCAAAACGCAGCGTTCCCTAAAATTAAAAACCTGGCACACCGGACTGCCACGTAAAAAAAGAAAAAAAAAATGCGTTCGAATTTCAAAGCGGCAACAATCGGTCTCCATTCAACCCTGTCACTGCGCCTATATAACTTGCTGCCAAACAATAGTAGGGTCAAAAAGACCGTCGCCAAATTGGCACATTCACAGTCTGAATAGATCAAATCAGGTCCCCGAAAATACTTATTTACGAATACACGCGCAAATCTAGTTACATACATCGCGTCCTCGAATAAATAAAATGTTTCTCTGTTATCGGATTATGGGAGTTATAACATAATTAGCTTACGCTCATGTTTTTATTGTACGTCGTTTTGGGCATAATCTCGTTATTCGGCTGTCTTTCGGCAGATGTATTTTCCCGACATGTTTGTACTTTGTATCATCTACTTCTGTTTGGTTACACGGTAGTAATACACCGATAAAAGATTACGTAATGCATTTCAACCCCAACTTATGAAATAACTACTACATTATACGGGAACGTTGTACAGTCACGTACAATATCTACCTGCATGAATCTCTATGTTGCGGTAATAAGGGCTAATTTTCAATTCATTTGGGTAAATTGATAAACCTACTGTTATTCTTCTGGGTCTCTTTTGAGCCTGTATTTATGTATATATATTAATTGACCTAATTTTTTCGATACCATAAGAAATTCATTAAAAAATCTTAATTATGTTTAATGTTATTAAATATGTTTTTATATATATATACATTAAAAATACTAAATACGTAACTAAAATCACTAACTATCAACAAAGATGGACGCCTCGTGAAGGATAAGTAATGAAATATCAGAAGGGTTAGAAGTCGAATTGATTTACTGTCTCAACGAGATTCTCAGGTTTCATTAATGATAGTGATTGATTCTGGCAACACTAGAAGGGGTCGAGTTGAGATCTTATAAATATTCTACTAACTTATCGAGTGTCTTGATAGATTCTTAAACACCAATATATTTAGAAAACTAAATACTCGACATGTCTGATTTTTCTGAAGCCATGTGAAGTCATGCACACTAATAAAAGTCGTCAGCCAGTGTGCAAGTTTCTTAACGATATTTTCGACTCTGACGTCAGAGTCAGTATCTTTTTTTCTTGATTACTCTTTATTAAAAAACATAAAACGTAATTATCAATAACGAACTTAACTTAGTAGCTAAATATAAGTTTTTTTTCTGTTATTTGAAAGCTTTAATTAACTGAAAAATTTACATTGAATTCTTACCTGCGAATATAACTTTGCTGATTGCCGTATATAGATTTAACTATGATTAACTTGAATATTAACGCATTTATAATATATTGTAAAAGTCAATCAAAGGAAAAGGCTTAAAACGGGAATTCTCATAGTCGATGGACTAGAAATCTGTTACTATTTCTGAATCTCCATTCCACCATTAAGTCCATCAATTTGATAAGCGTGGTCTTCGAGTCTCGTGATTTTTAGCTCTGTCTACTCCGTACGGGATAAAGATATGATACTGTATCTTAGTATTTTTAAAACTAAATAATTCATACTAAAAAGTAATACAAAATAAATCATATCTTCAAAGAGAAGGTGGCAAAAATCTCAAGTTAAAACTGCCTTATTGGCAGCTGTTGTCGAAATCCGATACGTCCTGCGAGGTGACAGCAAGCCAGCCCGGATATTGGCCAATATGGACGGACGCCGCAGCGACCGGACTTGCTTTTTTATTGTATATATTTCTTTTTTTAATACACAGGTTTTCTCCTGTGGGAATTTTTGAGATTTTGTCAACTTTTAAACATTTTAAAATTAGACCTATTAATATTTTATATTCTGTTTATTTAATATTCCAATTAATTATTGACCTATATCAAAATCTTAAACGAATCATGATGTTTAAAAAAACAATCAATAAGAATTAGGGTACTTTTTAGGGTTCCGTACCCAAAGGATAAACCGCTGTCCGTCTGTCTGTTTGTATTTCGTAAACCGACATAATTAAACAGTTGATATTTTCACAGATTATGTATTTCTGTTGTCGCTATAATAACAAATACTAATGTAGTATTTTTGCCAAATTTTATAGATGATGGTAAGGAATCTTTTATACGCGAATCTGACTCGCACTTGGCCGGTTTTATATATTCAGTTCCGTACCAATCAAAATAAACGCAGCAAGAATTCTCTCGTACGCTTTTTAATGCCGAACTGTAATATAATCTCGGTCATTTTTATTTAAAACGTTCATTTTAGGAATATAAAACGTTATCATTCTCCATGGATGGGCATGAACGAAGCTTTCGGTAAAAAATAATAAATTAACAGAATACGATCACCAAAGTAATCTATACATATAATAAAATTGTAACTGAGCTATGTCTGTACATGGGAGATATTTAAAAACATATAAAGGGGCTCTTTATAGGTCCTGTAGAAGCCAAAACGATTGTTTTTAGAATTTTTGTCTGTCTGTCTGTATGTTTGTACGCCCATCACAAAAA
Source organism: Cactoblastis cactorum (assembly GCA_020352625.1). NCBI lineage: Eukaryota > Metazoa > Arthropoda > Insecta > Lepidoptera > Pyralidae > Cactoblastis > Cactoblastis cactorum. The sequence goes on from JADGIL010001983.1 coordinate 4,378, forward strand.
AACTACCGAACGGATCTGGATGAAATTTGGCACAGCGATGGACTATGGCCTAGAATAAAAGATAGGCTACTTATTATCCTGGAAAAATGAGCGATTCCCGAGGGATATCGTAAATCTTCGTGGACGAATTCGCGAGTATTAGCTAGTGTATTATAAATGAGTATAATGAAAATTTTTGTGATCGATGTGTGATTGCCATTCAATTTATTTAAACTATTGGTTTCGTATTATATTTCATTAACGACCTTAGTGGTGTAACGGTTAATGTACCTGACTGCTACCCAGGAGGACTCGGGTTCGATCCACGGTCAGGTCATAATGAAAAATTACCTTTTTTTGATTGACCTTGGTCATGGATGTTTATCTATATGTGTATTTATTATAAAATATAGTTTCGTTGATTTACTAACTCCCATAACACATGTACCGGGTGTCACGTTTTTTGGAGTGACACCCACACGGTGATTAAACTTTAAGAACAATGTACAAACAATAAAAAAATTAATCGCTAGCACAAAAAAATTTCTTCGGGGATTTCTCCACTAGGAACTATTTGTGGGCAACAATGACCCAATCGCAGCTTGGTATATTAGCCATCAAACACGAGGCAATACAAAATATAAATTTTGATGAAGTTATTTCTCAGTTTGCAGCTGCTAAATCTAGAAAGAAGGAATTTTAATTGTAAAAAAAAAATCTTTTCTGCCTTAGTTTCCTTTTCAATTTTTTTTTCAAATTCTTTCTTCAAATTTATAAATATTATAAATAATAATTTTCTTCAATATTATAAATAATAAATCATCCATGACGTTTATCATATAAAATTTTTTGCTTTTTACTTTCAATGGGGATGACACCACCAACTTCCGCACCGGGTGCCACCCAAGGCAGCTACGCCACTGGGTAATACATTCTTAACAAATTTTTTTGATACGTAGCATGAGGAAGTAAAAGTACTAGAAATAAAATAAGTTTAAAATCAGAGCATTGTCCAGTAGTAACTAATTAGTTGCAGTATACAATTCTGTGATTTTATTAATTTGCTGTGTTAATTTCCGACGTAAATTCGAGATTAGCAGGGGTTGTTAAATTTAATGAAGTGTATGTTTTTATTCAGTCAGCAAAATTATATTATGACTTATAAATTTAGAAATGAAAAATAAAATAAAAAAACTGAATTGATTCCTAACATTCATAATAATATAAAATATTCAATTTTTATATACAATAAACTATGTATGCTTAGGTCTTTACAACTGCGCAATGGATTTTTATACGGTTTTTTTTTAATGATAAGGCGATTCACAAGGAAGGTTTTTAAAGCCGTGCGAAGCTGGGGCGGGTCGCTGGGTCGCTAGTATATAATAAACAAAGATTTCATCTATACGTACATATATAATATATAATTAAACTAAATTACATAGAAAACGAGAAAAATATGAGTAGCCTTTATAGAACCAATTTACTCGTAAGCCAAAACTATATTTAACTTAGAGTTTTAATTGTTTTTCTGTATGTTTGTACACGCATCATGTAAAACTTACTAAATGAAATTTGATGCGGTCTTCGCAATCATATCGAAGAAGGTCCAACTTTAAATTATTATTAATTTTTATAAACGGGAAAGTGTGTTTGTTTGTTTTTCCATCTTTGACGTCAAAACAGAGCAACAGATTCGTGTGATTTTTTTATGTGAAGATAGTATGAGCATGCTGCATGCTTTTTTTAGCCTGCAGCATGAATGGGCCGGCTCGTCCGAGGCAGTACCACACTCCCACAGAAGACCGACGCCTGGATGGCGGCTATCAGCCGTCATGCTCCGTCCGGTGAGTAGGGAAGCCGGAGGCCCAACTACCCCGCCTTCCCCATTTGGGGAGGGCGGGGGCTTTATAAAGGCCGGCAACGCTTCTGTGACCCCGCGGGTGCTGCAGTTGTCTAATTGGCGGCGGTGATCACTTAACATCACGTGACCTGCCTGCTCCTTTGCCTCCCTCTTACATAAAAAGAAAACTAATTTATGTAACATTGTATACTACCACCGTATATTAAATGCTGTAAAATAAATTAAAAAATTATTTATGTATAAGTTAGTTAACAGTTTAATTGAACGTGTTTCTGTCCAGACTTATTTACATAGCCTAAATCTCTCTTAGCTTTGGGTCTACAAGGCAGATTAAAGCAGACTTGAATTTGAACAGAATTATTGCTACCCAAGTAACAATAAGATTAGTTAATTGAATTCCTAAAACAACAAAACAGTCTGGCAGTAATTTAGTGTATTTTAATTCAGTAAGATACTCGTAACTATCTATCTATAATGTCTGTGTATAAAGTCAAAAATAATAAGTAAAAAATAACAAGGGTAGGAAGATGATTTGAAGTATCTATAACGGTCTAAGCTCATTGTGGAAGTGACAAAGTAAATATATTAAAAATTAAAAAAGAAAGCTCCCGGACACAACATAACAAAACACATATGTACGTTAAACTTATAACACCCTAAATTTTGCGTCGGGGGCTAAAAACATAATCGAGGGTGTTCTTAGCTAAGTAAACATTCTGACAAAAAAATTACTAAATCGGTTCACCCGTTTGGGAACTATGTATGTTCCCATAGACATTATGACACACACATACAGGTCAAACTTGTAACACTCCTCTTTTTGCATCGAGGGTTAAAGAGAAAATAATGCTAGCCCATATACATATTATATGTATATTCTTATAAAATATTAAAAACGAATTCATCACGAACGTATGCAAGGTAACTGAAATGTAGCATGTAAGTATGTTCCTTGGAGAGTGTAGAGGAGCGCGAAGAAAAGATTTTTGGAAATTTCACCACAAAAGAGGATGAAAGGGGTGAAAATATTTAATATGAAAGATAGTCCACGCAGGTGAAGCTGCGGGAAAAAGCTAGTAAACTATAAACCGACAAACATCTGAAATACGCAAGCACTCACTTAACATTCTTCAACAGGAATGGGCCGAATTAAACCCCAAAATTGTTCCCTTACATTTTTCACTGCAGAACCATCAATGTTAATGAATTATTTGAACGACTAAAATGATTGTTATTTACCCAAATATTACGTAAATGTCCAAATTTCGTAAAATTCATTATAAAGAAAAGTGAGTTAAAAAGTCCTACGGAATTATATATATTTTTAATTAATCTTTAAAAATTAATAATTGATTTGTATAGACAGACCCGGCACACATCACTATCTCTGTGTTTTTGTTACGTCTAGGACAAAGCAACCAAGCCAATACCAATCTTTTCTCTACAAAACATTTTTATTTATATGTCATCTTCTTGTTAAGTATGAATAAAAGATTTATTTGCTGATGAAATCTAATATTTCTAAGTTTAATTATTTTTCCTGTAAATTGATGTCAAATTTTTCTTAAGTCGCTTAAAGCATCTATTATATATTTTATCGATTATTGTTCAAAAGGCCGGGTACTGTTGCGTAGAAAATTGTGAAATCAATCGCGAGCGACGAATATTGGTACTGAGAGTCATTGCATTAAATAAATCTTTTAGACATCATTGGCTGTAATGCAGGGTTGTCAGTTTTACATTGTAGAGGTTAAAAGTTGAATTACTCTTATTCCAAATATGATAAGATCTGTTAGTTAGAATAAGCTTCTTTAATGCATTAAAAATGACTTTCTTATAAGGCTAAATTAATTGAAGCTAAAACACTAAGTAAACCAAAGACACTGAATATAGGATGTTTTCAACCAGTCCTTTTGGAAGTCCATGGGATAAGCTTATGTCCAGCAGTGGAGTTTCTGCGGCTGATGACTTGGCACCATATTAACCCATAACAGGTAATATTCAATTTTTGTTACTACAACTTTTCGCAATATTATGCAACTTATCTTGCAACATTCTACAACTATAATCTTGTACCCGATACTCTTACATATAGCTGGAGAGCGACTTCTAGACTTGTCGCATAATTTGCCCAGTCGCACTGATAACAAATAAAACAGATATCTTACATGCTGTCTCTTTTATCAATACAAATAAAAAGAAGACACAACATGTGAGGTTTCTGGCAGATAACTATCTGAAGCATTATCTGTTTTACCACTAAAATGGAATTATTATTTGTTTTATTTTTTACTAGTTAATGCCCGCGACTTCGTCCGCGTAGATTACTTAGTACTACTACAATAAATTATATTCCTTGGGAAGCGTACATTTTTCCGCTATAGAAAGTAGCCTATCTTTTATTCCAGGTCATCGTCCATCGCTGTGTCAAATTTCATCCAGATCCGTTCTTAAGGTTTTGTGTGATGCGAGTACAAACATACAGACAGGTAGGCAAACATTCTAAAAACATACGTAAAATCCCTAGGCCCTATAAAGAGCCCCTATATGTATATGTTTTTCTTAAATATCTCCCATATACAGACATAGCTCAGTTACAATTTTATTATATGTATAGATCACATTTGGCTAAATAAAACATTTTCTCTAAAGCAGTGACAACCCTAATACCAGGATATACAGGATTTTTCGGAGTGTTCGCTTCCAATCGTCCAATACCTTTGATGAAAAAGACTTTATCAAAAGAAATTGGGTTCTGCTGATGAGAATAAAAATGGGGAATTTGTCAGGGTGATACCCTCCAATCCATATTGTAAGATACGCATTACGATTTTCAATCTCTTGTCAACGACAAGAAAGGAGGCTTAAAGTCTTTTTTACAATGTTTAGTATAGTTTCCTTTTCATATAAATATATATCAATGATGACTACCATTTTTTTTATGTAAGAGGGAGGCAAACGAGCAGGCGGGTCACGAGATGTTAAGTGATCACCGCCGCCCATAGACAACTGCAACACCCGCAAGGTCACAGAAGTGTTGCCGGATTAAAATGGCCCCACCCTCCCCATTCCTCCGTGGTGTAATGGTTAACATGCATGAGTAGCGGCTCAGGAGATTCCTGCTTCGAACCACAGTTAGGTCAAGGTGAAGATTTATCTTTTTTTTGATTAACTTGGATGTATGATAAAGCTAAGAGTTCACTTATATTTAAACAATTTTCATGTGAATTTTGTTTTAAGTTTTTTTAGGTACCTGATATAGTTTTGTATAGTTTTTTAGTATATTATTTTCTTTTTCAGGTATGAAGATCACAACTTTATAGTCTATCAATAGTACTTATGGTAAGTTTTAGCACAAAATTTATAAAATAATATAATATATGATCGAAGAGATTAATAAATCGCATTCATATGACATAGTTCAAAAAAACCACAGTCAATCAAAACCCACAGTTGGCTATCAATCATAAAGCACGTAAATGTCAGTCACATCTCCAACAGATATATCTGTGAATCACTGGTGTTCTGACATGGGATTATTATTTACTCTTAGTCCTTACTAAGCAGTAGCAAAGGCCCAGGTTCAATCCCGATCAACATCATTTTTCAATTTAGAAAACGATGTTTTCATCTGAAAACATTAATCTTATATAAATATTTTTATCGTAGGCCTTTCTATGGTTGTACATATGTTTTTATATTATACGGATTTTCTGACTTTTTAACCAAATATTTCTAGACTTATTATTAAATTTTTAACGTAAGGTAAAGGTTAGATATTTTTAAACATAGTATATTTACAGTTTTTTATAGCTGCAATTCAGAAAATTGCAACAATGCAGCACATTGCTATCAATCCAAAAGCTAATAAATGTCAGTGACGTGTCCAATAGGATTTCCCTGCGGGATAACACGGCATCTGACTGACGTGAAACTATTAGCGCTACACTGCGTTTTTATTTACACTGTGGCTTATTATTGGCCACCTTTAATTTGATGTAACTTTAGATACATTGCAGCCGTCGATCAAGTCTACATGGAACATGCCCTTTTTATTTTTGTTATATATATACCTTAATTTTCTATAAATATATTATAATTTTTCTAATACTTAATATCGTTATGATTTCTATACAAGTCTCAAAGTTGCAACGGAGCTAACTAACTTAATTTCTGTACAAAGTATAAATATGCACCTTTGAATGTCTAGTTTAATGATAAAAATATTATTTAATTTTTATAATTGTTGACCCCAATTTTTTTTTTATCTACACAAAATTTTATGAAATCAAAATTCTTATTACCAGTCTTTAAATTGAATTTTAAAAAATAATCTAAGTTGATTTAGGCACCCGTATAAAGTCCACAATAGTCTAAGCCTGTTGTATCCAAAGAATTCGGTTCTTCCAAAGTTACTACGCTTTGAGATTCTGATCTCATCGTTAATAGTTATTCCATTAAAAGTTTCTCAACTTTTCAGTCACTACAATGTCTTACTGAAGCTTTGTCTTCAAAATTTTCTTTGTTCAAAACTGTTCTGTTTTTGTTTTTTGGTAGTTTTCTTATACTTATTTCTTTAGAGATATCAGTTACTTTCTAGGTTTTTCTGGTTTCTTTATTAAAATGTTTATTACATCACAATTCTGTCAGTATTTAAAGTACTTTGATATATTTTTTAACTGACGAATTTAATTTTTGACGATCTCCGAAGTGAAGCGGTTAACGTAATTAACCGCTACCCGTCCCGGGTTGGATCCACGGTCAGGTCAAGATTAGTTCGAAATTTGTATTATGGGATACTAACTCAACGATACAATATTATATTACAAATACATATACAGATAAACATCCAAGACCCAGGCCAATCAGAAAAAGAACATTTTCCATCATGACCTGACCGGGGATCAAACCCCAGACCTGTTGGGCAGCGGTCAGCCACCTTAGTCGCTACATCACGGAAGTCTACAAATATCTTTTAATATAATTTAATATAATGTTTTGTAATTAATTTCTCTTTCTCAGATCTTGCCCTCAAAGGGAATATAGACATATTTGTATCTCAGAAACTCACTTCATTATTTAATCTAATTGAACAGAATTTTACACCCGTAAAATTTTGAAGGTGCATAATTACAAACTCGTGTGATAGAAACGTTTACTTATACGATAATGATCCCTATGCTCTCATAAATAAAGCTCTCGTTTTATCTACAGCGCTGTAATGTTGCCAGCTGAAACTCTATTAATCTCATTTAACATCCAGCCAATTTCCATTAATACCATAACGGTTTCAATTTTGCAATTTTCAATTATTTCGGAATAAATTATCTGTAAATCTGGTATTCACAATAACTTTATGCGGTAATAGTTCGCTAAACAGTTCTGTTGTTTTGTTTTAATTAAAGTTTCAACATTCAATCGTAGATTAAACAAATTCTGTTACCAGAGAGTTATATCAAGTAGATCATGCAAGTATACTTTGTGTACTAGGTAACGCATTTTTACGTTGTTTTATTAAAGCGGTAACAGTTTTCTGTACGTGTAAGTTAACAACAAGGAAGAAAGCTGAAAAATATTACATAGCACTTAATCTATTTTAATATTTCCTTATAACATTTTTCATATCATTTATTACATTTCGCAGAAGTCAAACGATTATTACAAATTGTACCATATTGAGCTGTAAAAATAACATAGTAAAAGTTAAACCCAACAAAAAGGCCCGGCCGAGGTGCTCCTATCACAAAAACATTTATTCAACGTGAACAATAAAACTGTTGGAAATTTTACATTCATGCTTAGTCTATTTGACATAAGTCAGTGTTTTTACGCTTTAATTGGAAATGCGTAAATATGTTCCTAATTTCAGTAATGATTTCGTTTTGTTAATTCATATTTGTATTAATATTTACTAAATTATTCGTATTTTCCGTTCAACTTTAAGCCTTCAAGTCTCACGAGTCGTGGCTCTGTCTTCCCCGTATAAAGACAAAGACGTGATACCGCAATGATCACATTACTTGGATGTAGAGTTAGGTTCATTCCGGCAACTATGCTGATGTGTGTCGCACCTCTGATGTTGTAGGCACCCGTAGATACTGGTGACCACTTCCCATCAGATGGACAGCATATAAGTAACCAGCGGTTCAGTATATGTCCCTACGAGATCAAAATAGAAACGAGTTTCTTTCGGCGTATTATGTTTTCTCAGCAGTTATCGTTTCAAGTGCTAGTAGTTTGTAGCTTGGCAAAATATAGTAAGTTAAGATTCTGAATTTTTAAATTTTATTCGATTGGAAAAGAAATCTTTTTAATTTAATGATGAACCAAATTGATTGAAATCCTAAGAAATTATCACAGAAAAACTATGTTTTATGCGACAAATCTATACTAATATTATAGAGGGGTAAAATTTGTAACTGTCATTGTTTGTTTGTAAGGACTAATCTTCGGAAATACTGAACCGATCATGAAATTTCTTGAAAAATCAGAAAGCTACACTATTGAGTGCACGGGTCGGCTAGCAAAGGATAAAATGGTCGCCGAGACTTATCAATGCAAAGATTGATGAATGTAAAGCAAGCGAAAGAAGTATGTCAAGACCAAAGTAAGTGGAAGAATGTAATCTCTGCCTACCCCTAAGGGAAAAGGCGTCTGACTGTATGTATGTGACTTATCCAGAAGTTAAATAGTTGACAATTAATACAAAATATAAGGGGACTCCACGAGCAAACGCCGTGCTCCTAAATTAAACGATGATGATGAACCAAATTGAAACTGGAAACTTGATAAAGTTAATTTAGTAGTTCGTCATCCCATATCTGTATTTAGCCACATAAATGCTGCTAGATCCTACCCAAATTGATATTGTTAAAGTGATATATTCCCTCTAGTCTCTCTGATTGGTCCCTTTGGGAATTATCAAATTCACAGCATTCATTTGCCAGTAAACACGAGTATTGTCTACTAATCGTACAGAGAATATCTTTTTCTTAATATCTCATACTGAATTATTCAAAAATGTTGCTAAAAGGCAATGTTACATCTGTAAATAATCAAACATCATTGCAAAGTTTTATCCTAGCTATTGAAAGACCAAACTATTGTCAGTTTACCCTCTAAAAAAGTAAATTTATTGATTGATATTAAAAATATTGTGTTGTATATATTTAAAAATATCAAATCCTCAGTTATAATAATAGATACTAATCAAAGAACTTTAACAATTTAGTTCTCCTCAAAGGTCGGCAACGCTTCTGTGTGGATATTGCAGATGTCTATGTACTGCTGTGATCACTTACATCAAGTGATCCGCCTGCTCGTTTGCCTTTCTCTTTCTTAAAAAGTAACCTATGATCCAAAGCTGTTCATTGTTTGATCGATTCATCTGCCTTTAGATTTTAGCTAAATGAAATAATACATATCTAAAAATGTACTGGTTCAAATCAATCAGATCCAAAGGGACATCCCCAATGATACGGGCGCAGGGTTACTATACAATAACAAGGGTTTAGATTGTTTACAGTTCAATTTGGTTCCTCTGCTTGCTAATCCTAGGAGGTAGCGAACTCCTTTGTAATGCATTCTAGTAGTTTACTAGATTGTTGTTTATGTTTTTGAGATCACGTTGACGTACCAACCAAAGCGCTTTGAAGGTGTAATTTTTTTTTAATCGAGTTATATTTTAACCCGTCAGTGATAAATCAAACCAAAAGCTATAATAAACGCTTTCCATATGAATATATATTTTATCATCCATAAAGTTTGATAGACTCCAGTGATATTGAAAACTTCGCGTCATAAAGTTTGGAAACTGACATACGAATACCATCCGGAGCTCAGATTTCAATATTTTTAGATCCAATGGTTGATTCCTTTTTTCTCTAGTACCCAAAAATACTGTGAATTTTTTAAGTAGGATTCTTTTTCCTTTTTTTATAATAAAATTTTAATATTATACTTAAAAACTCGAACAGAATGGACTTGATTTAAAAAATGTCGTCAATTTATCGATTGCTTCTTACGTATGTATATTAATGTTTGGTTTACTTTTTAATTATTAAGTTATTATTTGTAGCCAGAGAATGTTGATCAATGTAATTAATGATAGCCAATGGCACTGACTAATCAGTTTCTTCTGAAATATCAAATCATCTTTTGACGAATAATCGTGTAATTAACTTATCTGGCTTTAATTAGCACATTATTTCTGAAGGAAACCATTACTTCCATGCTGGTTTGAGAGCGGGAAATAAACGAAGAATATGCCAGCTGCTATTTTGCCCGCAGATTGTAAAACTCAATTAAGGGAAAGGTCTTGAAACGGGAATTCTTATAGGCGATGGGCTAGCAACTATTTCTGAACCTCCATTCTACCAATGACCCCACCATTCAACAAAGCGTGGCCATCGAGTCTCGTGACTCTTGGTTCTGTCTACCCCTAAGGGATAAAGATGAGATAATGTATCTGTATGACACCAGCCATAATGTAGGTCAATCACCTAAGAAATCAAAAAAGTTTCTATTAATTTTTAACCCTGGTTTAATAAATTACAACAAATTTTTAACAATTTTTAACCCCCGACGCAAAAAGATGTATGTTAGATGTTTGGATAATTCTTTTTTTGTTGGAAGTGACAGAGTAAAGAAGTGAAGAGAGTGACTTAATCGAGAGTGTATCTTAGCTATGTTGTTAGCTCCCCACGCAAAAAGAGGGGTAAGTTTGACGTGTGTTTTGTTATATTATATTATGTCGGGGGTTTATTAAAAATTTAATTTAATTACTTGTATATCGTCGATTGTGCAGTTACGAATCCTTAAATTCTTCGGCCATGTCACCCGCAAAGAAAACTCTATGGAGCGTTTGGTGATTCAGGGTCGAATCGAAGGGAAGCGCTCACGTGGTCGGGGTCCAACAAGGTGGGTAGACCTCGTC
>JADGIL010001986.1:6911-18135 GCA_020352625.1 Cactoblastis cactorum
CTCCGCCCTCCCCATTTGGGTAGTGTTTAATCTTTTTCATGGATCAGTGTTTAAGGAATATACGTCGTTATATTAGTTTTGTTTGATACACGTCCTTAATATTAGTATTTTACTTATTTGAATAAATATTCAAATGTAAGATCGAGATTTTACTGTCACATATCGACATTTTACCGATTTTTAACATTTTAATTTCTATATTGGTGTGGATATGTATTTGTCAACGTAAATGTATAAATGAAAATTTTATTTAAAATCATTGTTTGTAATGAATTTTAATTTTCTATTGACACAGAAAGAGCAACTTCAACATTGACTTATAATCAGAATCAGCCAGTTGGCAGTCATATTATGATTAATGATTTTGTAATCGATAGATTACAAAATAATGTAATAATAGTAAAATCCAAAAAGGAAAAGTATTATTTTTTATAACGATTTAGCAACGAACGAAACTACTTAATTGTATTCTTTTCGGCGGTATGGACTATTTTCGCAGCGGATTTAATCTCATAGGTTAAGTCGAATTTTTAACTTCTATAATCATGTTTTACCTGTTATTATTTCGGTTACTGCAGACTGTAAGATATATAATAAATATATGAAATTTAATTTTAATTTTATTATTATTTTAAACGTAATTTTAATACGCAAACTTTTAATTTTCAATGGAATACAGATTCGGAACAATTAAATAGTTATTATGACCTTACTAAAGGGGGATACCCTGGAAGAAGTCAATCATTTATAATAAATATGTGACAGCGGCGGATAAATAATGTACAATGTTGTTAATTTTGCGTCAACACCGGTCCAAACCCGCCAACTGAGCAGGTATGATGTCATGCTGTGATGTTGTTGACCCAACATGTTGGGAGTAATATGCAATGTAAAAGATTCACTGAGAAGTATGAATTTACTGTTTGTCTCGGACTGACTGTTGTTTGCGGGAATTCGATTTACGTGCAAACTTAGGGCGTTACTGTAAAATTTCTTATTACATACGAGTAGAATTAGCTTAGTTGTCGAATAAGACTTGTCTGGCTGTTCATGAAGGGGTATTGTTTCACCTCTGATACATAGGAGTTAAAGTTAAGTATGGTAGAAAAAAAAACAAAAATAAAATAAATGCTCTAGAAATGAGATCATTCATGATTGGAGTAAAGCTGAGATTACGGAGGTTCATAAATCCGTTAGTTTTGCTGAAATGATAAATGCATTCTAGAACCTCTGTGTGGATTAAATGTACTTCTTAGAATTAAAAACCGTGTAGTTAAAATACTAAATTGATTAAGATTCGAACGACGTGATGATTTTAGGTGTCATTACCAAAAATTGCATAAAACAAATGCGATATATTATTATCTAACAATCGATGATTTACATAGAAATAAAAGTATCAAGATTATATCTAATACAATACAAATAATAAAAAAAAAACAATTATTACCTTGAAAAAGATCCTTTGATAGTGCCATTAGCTTTATTTGGCAACTCCGCAACGTTTTTTGTGTCGGATACATCATACGCATTTTGTGACTCACACATAAGTGGATCCCTTCTGCAAGAGATCAGGGATCGTTTAGGAGAAGTGGCCCGAGGGTATGTATGGTGTCGAGCGACACTTTCTGAGGCCGACTCTGTGCGTCGTTGCTTGGGCAGGGTTCTCGCGCAAAGAGCACTTGCAGCGTTTTTCAAATGTGTTCGAAATCTGTTGTTGCTCGCGGTGCTGAGAATAGCACCCTCCATTTTCGGTACACTTTCAGTCACTACACTCAATGTATATTAGAATCCATGTTTATGGTGTCACTTCACTGTCAAGGTTTTAATAACTCATCTTTTAAAATTTTTTTGCAGATGTTTATTTCACTTAGTATATTAATAGTTTTATCAATCCTCTGGGTATAATTTAATTCCATTCCTGACAGTCTTTTTAGTTTTATATTAATATCTCGTTAATATCACAGACGTTTTATATTATTTCTCTTTACAACATTAGGTGAAAAAAACGTATTAATAGGACAGAATCTTGATTTGAACCACAAACAGTGATAATACACAAAATTATTATATTAATTAATCACTATACTGTTTTTGTAATTCAAAGCACAAAATATATAATCGTAACAAAACCAATTATTACTCCGCTTAAAGACTTGCTGTCTCATTTTAATTTAAAATATTACTGAAACTAAGCATGTCTCTGAGAATAAGTCCTTACAAAATCTGATTGGTATTTTGAATATGGCGCGTTTATTTTTGCTCATATTTGTCGAGGTCTTTATAGTGAGATATGTTCCACCGCATTGCGTCAATTTGTAATTTCGTGTACAGGCTTTAAGTTGGCAATAGTAATGTTGACTGCAGAACAATTAAAATACAAAGAAAAACTTCATTAGAACAATAAAATCGTGTGTATACTCACATTACCGTAATTTGTATTTAATATTTGAGTAAAACTTAAATGTTGTGCCCTCGCAAGCTCTTGCAAGAAAGTAAAATAAAAGCCTTATACCCTTATGTATATACATATATACACATACTTTAGATGACAAACCGGGAATACCTCAGCATCATTTTTGCATCAATAGAATAGGATGAAGTAACATTAACATACATATATTTCCTCATCAGTAATCATCACAAGTTTATGGAAAACATTTAATTTTCAGCGGTAGTTTAAAGGAATCGTAACTTGCGGTGCGGAAGGCTTCGCTTTGGCGGCATATGGTTTTGCAGCAAAGGAGTGAGGAGGCGGGGGCAGCGTGGGTCGCGCTGACATCACCGCCAGAGCCAGCGGCTCTTACATCACCGACTGCCTCCCACCGACAATGGACGACGTGACGCCTGCAAGCCCGCATTGGACTGCCTCCCCCTCACAACCTGACGTTATCAATCGTATATCGGTAACTAATGGTCGCATATGCACGGCATTACCTTTCATGTAGATGTCTACATGAGGTATTGAGAGTACAATTCGAATTAATTAACATAGTTACATGTTTTGTAAAGGATAAAGGTACCTTCAAATACATGAATATTAATATATTCGGTGCGGTGTTTCCTTTTACGGTGGTTAACGGAGATGACGACCTTCTAATTTGTAGAACTCGACAACCGACTAGATATAAAAGGATGTTTGTGTAATCAAATGATATTTCTATAGTACTGATTGTTCTAGGTTCCGTAACGAAAGGGCAAAACGGAAACAGACAGCGGAAGTCTTAGTAATAGGGATTACAACACTTCGCTGTTTGTCACTAGTCTAGCTATATCTCATGAACCGATAAAGTTACAGAGTTTAAATTTTCACATACTGTATTTCAGTTGAACTACAAATACAAAAAACGTAATAAAATTAATAATTAAGTGGCGATTCCATGCAACAAATGTGACTTTTTTGCCTTTTTTTTATAATCATGGTACCTACAGCACTATACGTGCGCGAGTCCGACTCGCACCTGGCCGATTTTTTTAATCACTTCATATCTTTTTTGCTTACTATTAATATAAATTCAACGTACCTCCTTGTATTATATTTTATTGTACCTAGCCCTTCACAATGTTTTTTGTAAAAAATAAAAATATCATGATCTCATTTCGAATTGCAAGTACACAAAAATCGATCAATGACTGCTCCGGGTTAGACCAACTAAACGGATGCCAAATATTATAGAGATCAAGGCTAAGCTTCGCCCACGACCACGATCACTGCTTAACTGATTTCATGACAATTATTAGACTTAATTGTCTTAATTGGTCGGCCTTCATTAAGATAATTCAAATGACGTATTAATTCAACTGGTTGTTGATGCCTCGTCAATGCATTAATCATAGGCAAGAACCATAACGTTACCGCACGCAATTTGTAAAACTACAATTTACTATAATTTGTATTCGCATTAAGCTGTACAATGGTCCTTATCCGCGTATAAAAGGATTAACGAGGCTATTCCGGGCTCTCCGCTGAAGCGAAAAGCGCACAGTGGCCCATATTTCCCACGGCAATGATGTCAAATTGGTTTATCAATCACAGTAGACGGATGCTGAGCGGACTCAACGCGCGGAGGCGGTGTTTATAGCCAGCAAGCAGTACAGTTCACGACGCGATCCTTCCAACGAGATGCAATTCAATACGCTTAAATTCAATGAGAAACTCAAGTTATAAATGTTAATGCTGGCGTTACAAAGTCGGTTATACTATTACCGTTAGGTACAATGAGCATAATGGCCCGGTCAGGTTTAACTGGTGATGTAGACGCGGATATCGTGTGTAATTTCAGTGCGATTGTAGATGTTCGTCTATAACGAACTCTTTTTCGCAATCGTGTCCATTGACCGTTAACAATAGAGAGACGAGGTCAGCCTTTGTGGCGCTTTGTGCCTTCATCAAAGAATTACTCGCAAGACATCTTTCAATGATATCATTCAAGATGATGAGGTTCTTCGAGTCAACACAACAAAAGCTGCAAGCTTTGTATATGTTAACGGAAATGTATAAAATCTAGGAATTGCATACAACTCCTAGGAAATGTATACAATTCCGAAGCTATTTAGGAAATGTATAAAATATTGTTTTAAAAATTTATTTAATAGATACATATCCTGGGAGATGTATACATTTCCTAGGAATTGTATATAATTCCTATATCGTTTTAGGAAATGTATAAAAAGAAGGCTTTCTGTAATAAAACACCTTGTTAAAATGAGAATAATATTTTTTATGAAGGCACTCGTTGAGGTAACCAGGGAATCTGGTAATAATTATAGCGTAAAATATAATACCACCACGGGTTTTACATTTCCGATTGCTATTTAGGAAATGTATAGATTTCCTAGGAAATGTGTCTAATATAATTTATTTCACACATTTCCGGGCTATTTTAGGAATTACATACATTTCCTAGGATTTGTATACAATGACGGATTACATACATTTCCGTCAACAGATACATAAAGAATGGACTAGAATGTCTAGATTGTGTTTTTTATAGTATACATAAAAACCGAATTATTTAAAATAAAATCTAATGAAATTGTGTGAAAGTTATTCGTTTATTTTCCGATAAATTATGTAGATTCAGTCGATAAGTAAAATAAATAAAAAATTACATACAGTATTGATTTTTCCTCAAGAGAAACACCATTTTAACTATTTATATTAAACTTTACGATCTGGCAAATATATAAATACTATCTTCATTTGAAAAAAAAATATGTATAATCGGTTTTGATAATTTCAATTAGGTTTCAACTTCAATTCTTCACAGGCGGACTTTTTTATCAAGGCGTTATACGACGCCAATAGTATGCCACCGCGACACGCAGTCTGGGATCCTCTGAATAGATAGATGCTTTCAAGTATTGCACATTAAATCGTACGGAACCTTTGGAGCGGGAAACACAACAAGCAACAGGGGTTTTATTTATCAGGGGACCAATTTATTTTTAAATCTGTTCAACAAAAACCACTAAAGATATTTACAAAGGAGTTAGGCGACTAATATCAGAAGTGAATAATGATATGGTATTATAACCTGCCCCAGGTATCAAACTACACTCTACACACCTGACGGCTTATAAGAATTTTGCCTCAACGGACAATGTCTTCTTCCAAATTCGAAACTATTAATGAATCGTTAAGCTGAAGGTAATAAAATTGTATCGCTCCATAAAAAGAAATTGAATAATTTATAGACTTGATTATTACCATAACTCATAAAATGATTTATATATACACACATCGATCAGGCTGTTTAATTTAATGCACTCACTTAAAGTGCCAAATATGCCTCTGTATAGACATACATATTTAGTTATTTTAATCTGCTTATTTGAATATCAAATATTGTGTGGCAATATTTGAAAATGTCAAGTCTTAGTGAAGGGTATCGCAATATTATTGACATAGAACATTTTTATTTCTTTACAGTAAGTAAGATATAGGTAATTTAGAAAGTTAAAGATATTATTTGTTTGATAACCATTTACGTTTAAAAGCCAATTTTCAGCAATCGAGCATCGTTGTCTCTCGGGTCTTCTATCACCATATTATATAAAAACCAAAATTACTATATAGTCGAGTGGTGACTAGGACTAGGTCTTCAATGATAATATTTGGAAGACTTATTGCGCCCGTACGTATTGTATTATTACAACTATTTGGCTATTTGAGAAATTATCATGTATTAGTAACTTAAATTATTGATATTAATCAGTATATAAATATTACTAAAAACATCTCTCCGTCTCCAACTAAAACAAGTCTCCGTCACAGTCGCTATATCGAATCGACGGCCCCTGAAAAAGGAGTCGAGGTCACTCCAACTAAACTGTCGCCATTATTATGAGCATAAAAAAATTACGTTACTTATAGGTCTATTTAAAATAATACTCGATAAAAAAGTAATCTGACTACCCATAAATAGTAATACCGTTAGTATTTAATCTACTCTGTGGTAAGACAAACTTTCATTGAACCCATATTATATGAAGATAAATTCCAGTTACTTAAACTCGTAATTTCAACCACAGATATAGATTTATGCTACTCTCTGTGAGAAAACGTAAAGTTTATTTGTTTTAAATGGGAATCTTCAAATGAAAAAATATCATGATGGTAGATACGATCGTAATCAGTTACTCTTTTGAAACCCAAAATATTATTAAATTTCACAATAACTTATTTTTTATGTTAGAGAGAGGCAAACACGCAGGCGGGTCATGTGATGTTAAGTGATACAACTGCAACACCCGCGGGATAACAGAAGCGTTGCCGGCCTATAAAAAGCCCCGCCCTGAAGAAGAGCGAAATTTGTACATTAGATATTTTTTGAAAATTCTTTTTGGAATATACTTAGTTATCGATACAGATAACGAATCTGCAGTTTTGTAAATTTTTGTCTGTCTTTCTGAATGCGCATCACACAAAATCCACTAGACCGATTTACTTGAAATTTGGTATAAGGCTACCTTACATACCGGGATAAAATCTTAGATATATAATTATCCCGGGAAATTTACCCGTAGGATAATCAAAAAACTAACTACTGAACCGATTTACTTCAAAATTTTAATTGTAAGTGCCTTACATACCGGGCTAACATCTTAGATACATTTCATCCTGGTAAATTGTCAGGTTCCCGTAGGATAATCAAAAAACAAACTACTGAACAGGTTTACTTGAAATTTTATTTGTAAGTACCTTATCTACCGGGCTAACGTCTTAGATACATTTTATCCCAGTTAATTGTCAGGTTCCCGTAGGACAATATAAATATAAAAACCAAGAAAAAGTTACAAAATTCTTTATATCATTTTTTAAGCCTAAAGATAGTAATTCATCAATTTTTTTTTTCAATTTTTAATCGTGTGATACTATTAAGTAGTGCATCTCTATAAATTAAAAAAAGAAATCAATTTATTTGTTTTTTATTTTGTCACATAGGAACGTATATAATCTCATATAAATTATCATTCCATATTTACACGTTCTATATTCGTGGCATATTTTAATTGAGAAGTTAGTAACAAATGATCATATTTATGATTGGGATAGCTGGGATTGGGATAAGTATAGAAGTACGGAGTAGTGTTCATTTCCCACGAAAAGCAGACGTGATGTTTATTTAAAAGACTTACATTTAGAAATTAAAATTAGCTTTTGTCATGAATGTGGCTTGATGACTACAATAATCTTTATACGATTATAAAGAATTTTTATTTTAAATCTGACCAGTTTTTGGAGAAATCCTTTCAATCTAAGTTGATAGAAGAAAGATTGTTTAGGTGAAAAACTTATTTCAAAGTAGAATTTTTTTATTTCAAATCCCACGGAAATGAAGTTGCGGGCACAGCTAGTGCATAACATTTTCGATTATTAACGGAGTTTTGCTGGCACCAGAAGGGCTACTTTGTACAATAATCATTTGAATGGTAACCCGCATTTTTATTAGAATTATTATATATATATGTATTTATTCACTCACTACATATGATTCATTGTTAATGTTTTCCATGCCGCCCAATAGTATCCAACATTAACAAAGAAACAAGTTTAGACCTTTATTTACTAGTAGTAAGTGTAATTTCATGTCATGTCATTCTACACAATGTTTATTGTATATCGTACTATATGGGATCAATTCAATGCCTAAAAACAAAGATGCAGGTATAATAGTATTTAAAAATGAACTGCAATTTGGTTACATGCCAACTGAATTTGTTGATGTTGTCGTAACACTATCACACAAAAAAATGTGAAGAACCGTTAATTGAAGACGTGTAACTGAAATAATACCAAAACCCAAAATAAAATAACCTGCCACTTCGTAACGAATTATTTACATGTCTGTGGTCGCAAATCCAGAATTCTGAATTTCATTACACAATTACATATGTTTTCAAGTAATTACTATGACAGTATACTTTACACTTCAATCACCTGGCTGTGTACAAATTAATGGCAGTTTTCCACCGATATACGTTCATAAGTTCACACAACGTCACTGTAAATAAACTGGCATGTTTGTTCAATTATTATGTAGCGAAACTAGAAAACGTTTGAACGTGTATACGTACAAGCGCATGTACCTCGCGGTGAGCTGTACGCACAGCACTGGTGATCGAATGATAGCGAACAGTCGACCCTAAGCCTGCTACCATGAAACTAACAGCGACACACAAATGCGACTTTGTTCCACGATTGGTTACAGGTACACGCGATAAATAGCTGTTACTGGCAATCCAAACATAATAATAAATAAAACACATAAACTGGGCACCCTGAAGGACTGCGAGGTGTTGAAAAATAATATTAGATATTAATGTTAAGGTTAAACTAGAAAATCAGTAGCTGCCGACAGATTCTCATGGTAGGAGCATGCTTTGTCGCTGATAACAGGCACAGCACACATGCATAGTTACGATATATGTATGCATATACATAATGAATCTAGTGTTACAATATGTCCGTTTAATAATGAGTAAACAAATCAACATAATCAGAAATTATTTGTTCAGAGACATACAGAGAGTCGCTCTTTATATATGTATATTGAGTCTAGAACAAGTATTCATTTACAAGCTTTATCTAGGTAAGAGCTCATTACAGTAAAAAACAGAGTGATTATAATCAGATGTAGCTTTAACTAGGTTCTTAAACATCCCATCGAAATTGAAAAGGTTGTTTGTAACCTATTTAATGTCTTTATATCCTACTAACTAACCCGGGCCCACTTGGTTGGGCATTAATCCTGTAGTTCATAGCTATTCTAGTTTCAGTTCTGCGACGATGACTTTGTTGACTTACTGATACAGACTTTGGTGACTTGGTTAATACAAACTTTGACACCCCTTTCACCTCTTCAGGGGTTGCTGATTGTAAAATCCTTTCTTATCTGAGCACTACGTGATATCATATTGCTGTCCAAATTTCAAGTTTATAGCTTCTATGGTTTGGGCAGGCCTTAATGAGTCTTATTTATTATATTACTTACTTATTTTTAAGTAACTATACGGCATACCTCTATGAATACGGAACCTTAAAAAGGTTGTACAAACGGTGTTTCCAAGTGAACATAGTTTTCTGTTTGAAAACAATAATATTCGATCCGATTTGAAACTTATTTCTATGTATTATATATAGTTCTTACATTTGTGTAAAGACAAAGCAAAAATTCCAACGGTTTTGCTGGGTAGCACATCTAGTTTGGATAATAACAGCCCTTTCGAAGTAGAATAAGGTTTGTCTCCAAAAGTAATTCCAATGAAACAATTCTAAATAATGTGGCCCCTAATGTGTTGAATGACATCAGCTATAAAAACTAAATTTGTTTTCCTTTGTCGACATAATGATTTGTCATTTGATCCATAATAAGTACGGTCAGTATACGGAAGTAAAGTCAAATGGTAATGTTCTTATCAAAGAACGCAATTAAAAATCATAGACAGTTTCAATTACATTTTATGATATTTGTGTAAGTAAAAGGTAAGTTTGAGTATTAAAAAACTGTTTTTATATTATCACTAGTTTTTGCCCGCAGCTTCACTCGCGTGGTTTCGGTTTGCCACTTCAAGAAGTCTTTAACTATTCAAGACAAACAATTCTACAGTACATCAACTTTAAGAGCGCATTCAAGATTAACATTACCCAAAGCATAAGGCAACGTCCGTCAACCAACAATTACTAAAATAATGTTGATCGTGAAGACGTATTGCGATATTTTGGCAAGTCGGCCGGTGCGTGTCGCGTCGCGGACGCCCGATGGCATCATCGCTGTGGAAGATCGTGACGTCATCGCGCCTTTTCCAAACGTGGCCGCCAGACGAAAATAGTCCCCGCCCCGCCACCAGCCGCGGCCCCTCGGACGGTCACCGACGGATTTAGCAGCCGGCACGCCATGCGGCATCAGCCAAAGCTGCGCGTGCTCGACTTCACTACCAGATGCTGCATCTCCATTAAGTGCACATTTCATTCTTCTTCATTTAGCGACGAATCCTGTCTACACCAGATATCCATATTTTTAGCCCCCAACACAAAAAGACGGTTGTTCGATCGGTCGGTTCCTCTTATAAACAGCAGCGCCATCTAGTGACGATTGGATTATACTTACCCTATTTTACTGGATTTACGGCATTACAAAGGCACCGGCTTCAAGCAGTGATAAAACATAGTTTGTATATAATAATAAATACTTATGTATTAAGATAGTTTATGGGATAGTTATTAACTTTTAATTGTGTAGAAATTACTGTTTGTTTTATTAATTTGCATTCATATTAGTATAGTTAATAGGTTAGGACAAAAAAGTACTTTTCGAAAATAAATAAATACATGCTGACTCTGTATTTTTTCATACACAGCCGCTACCTTCAAACTATCTCTAAAATAAACGTTCCTCATCCTATCCATCCGTGTTACCCCCGTCATCCAACACAGCATCCTCATTTCGGCAGAATGAAGCCACTTTTCTTCCTGTGCTTTTTAGGGTTCCGTATCCGAAGGGTCTCGTCGATTGTGCAGTTACGAATCCTTAAATTCTTCGGCCATGTCACCCGCAAAGAAAACTCTATGGAGCGTTTGGTGATTCAGGGTCGAATCGAAGGGAAGCGCTCACGTGGTCGGTGTCCAACAAGGTGGTTAGACCTCGTCAAAACCATTACACAGTGCCCCGCAACGGAATGCTCCAAACAAGCCGCAGACCAAGATGTGTGGAGAAAAATC
>JADGIL010001990.1:0-12216 GCA_020352625.1 Cactoblastis cactorum
GAGTTCTTATAGTATGGGGATTTTTAAGGCAAGGGTGAATAGGCATTACTTGAGTTTGCGTGCTCCACCTTAGACGTCATCGTCGCTTTCCATCAGGTGAGATTGAGGTCAAACGCACTCAAGTCTCTATATAAAAAAAATATAAATCTTATTCATTTTGGCCTAGTAATTTTGAGTTTAGAAGCAGTTTTGATAAAATTTTATGTTCCTCGATGACTTTTTTTTTTTAGGATGATGTAATATTACTGTGTTAGCTTTGTGAATTGACAAGCTCTGTTAGGACGATGACGGGTACGAAACTCGGCCAGATTAAGATGGACTTTTTTAAATACAACTTGTATTTTAAAAAGCAAAGTACAGGAAGAAAAGTGGCTTCATTCTGCCGAAATGAAGATATTGCGTTGGACGACCGGGGTACCACGGATGGATAGGATTAGGAACGTTTATTTTATTGGTAGTTTAAAGGTAACGACTGTGAATGAGAAAGTCAGAGTACAGAGTCAGCATGTAACTAAAAGGACCATGAATGGTTTCCAAGGAAGAGGAAGACTATAAATCAATGAAAACCAATTATTAATATTTATATTACACTAAAAAGTGAAAAACCGACTTCAAATGTGCGTATTGTACACAAGAACTGAAAAGAATAAAATAATAATATCTTGCTTTATTTTCAAATAGTGCGTAAGTAATTATTGTTATATAAGTCGGTTTTTTTAAACGTAGTTTTATTTATTCTAAATTAAATTATATTCAAGCTACCAAACTGTTACATATTTTCTGAAAGTTTCTGAATTAAAAAAATGTTTTAATAAAATGAAAAGATTAAGTTGAGCAGTGTTTATACTTGGTTTATTAAAGCTACAAGCTTTATAAAAAACTGTTTTAAAATATTAAGGAATGTGATTTATCTTCCAATCATGAACGGAAACATCGTCTGTTGGAAAATTCAAATATCTTAAGTTAAATTATATTTAAAAATATAAAATTATATTTAAATTTAAACTATGTTTACTTTTATGAATAGGGTTTTTGGAAGTTTCTTCGTTAAAAGAATAATGTTTTAATAAAATTAAAAGATAAAGATGAACAGCGTTTGGATTTAGTTTTTCAAGTTACAAGCTTTAAAAAAAATTCTTAGTTAAGTAAACTATAATATTATTTTAAGAAGATGAATAAAATTTAATAAATGTTAAAAATAAAAATGTATTAATAATAAATGTAGTTCTTATTACAATAGTATTGCTTATTGAATCAACTGTTAAGCCATTAAAACTGTATAATTCAATTTAGAGAATTTCAAACAATCTCTGTGTGAAACTTTATTTTTTTAGAAAATTTTTAATAATTCGAACTGTGGTCGTTTACAATTTTTAGATCGTGTTGTGGGAATGTTTTTCCTGACTGTGGATATTTACTCCTTCATATTTTTTTAAATATCACATTTTATATTTTGCACTTATTCATAATTCCTGGAATTAGTAGCACACAGAAAATTTGCTACAATTTCTTTTTTATATTCGCAATTGATAATTATGAAACTTTGCATGTCTATCAATAATCGTGAAAATAACTCGTTAAAAAAAGTCTTGTTTTGATACTAATATATCTTCTATTTGCTTTCAAGAAATAGTATGTAAGCGTTCTTTGAATTTGTTGGCCATCGTATCGACTTGACGATTAGATCATCTATTTCTATCCAAGCTGTTTTATTTTTTAGTACTGCAGTATAACGGATTGTTCCATTGTCTTTATTATTACAAAATATAGCACTTATAACATTAAAAAACTTATTACAAATAACTATTTTGGACGTAGGTACAGATTTTATGAAACCTTTTTGTTATACCTATATATTTATTGATTTTTACTCCACAAATATTTAATTTGACTACTATTATTTTTTGACAGGTATGAAATGTGACTTTACGGTACGTTTTTTGACTTTTGCGGCATATATTACAGAATTGTGACGTAGTAAACCAATAACCATGTACTTTGTCAATTAATTCTTGTAAATGGAAAGCTTGAGTGTTATTTTCCACTTCAAGAGTTACAATATTATCAAATATTTGGTACATACATGTATAATTACAGGATCCACAACGATCAGTATATAATAGTTCGTATTGCACTAATTCATTGATAGCAGGATTTTTAGTAAATAAAGTGGAAAGAATAATGAGAGGATCCGTCTCACCATCAGTATTTAATTCTTGACATAGCTTTTCTTTTATTAAAGTAGACTTTAATGTCGTTGTATTATGTTTATAAATATCGAATAATACAAACCATTCTACATTGAGTACAATATTTTCACGCTGTTTTTCTAATATTAACTGTAATATTTTACTATGACAAATACACTGGAAAATAGAATTAAAGCAGCTAGAATTACCATCGCAATTTTCAATTCCATGAAATTTCAACAAATCTGTACATAACTTTTGTTTACTTACTGTTTGCGGTTCACTTTGTTCAAAATAATTTTTAACTCCCCATATTAAATCCCAAACTTTAGACCAACGTAAATTTGTAATTGAAATAACTGGAAGATCAGCTCTATAGGGCTTTCTCAACCGATTATATTCTTTAATAGCCTCCGCATTTGCTTTGATTGAATATGGATCAAAATTTATTAAATGCAATCTTTCAATTTTAGTTACTCGTGAGAATGCGACATACGATTGCCCAACATTGAAAATAGTATTACCAGCTTCAATTACAGCATTTCTTAAACTTAAGACTTGTCTTTTATGAATAGTAATAGCATAGCTTAAGCATAACGGAAACTGTTCCCTTACAACGAAAGCTTTATCTAACAGCTGAAATTTCACTTTGATTCTTTCTATAGCATATTCTTTATCAGTGGCAAAGTTTATGTTAATTGATTGAATTTGATTATTGTCGTTAGATTTAGAAACTGACTTCACGGTTCCAATTGCACCGTTCACCAAACCTAAAGTAACATCAATGTTTCGCCTTAGCATGACTTTTACACTCGTTTTTAATTTAATCACTTTTTGGAGCCCAGCACTCCGGCTTGCATCTTCTTCGATTGAATTTAAAACATTAGATGCTCTTCGCTGTAAAAATTTAGGACAATCTATATGATCATTAGCATTAAGTACAATTTCTTCAGATGGAATTTTATCCAACATTACAGAATTAATTAGGTCACATTGATTACAAGTAGGCACTAACCAAACCGTGTCTGGTGGTAATTTATTCATGTAATTACAAATTTCGTTTAGTCTCTCCTGATGTGTTAATGACCAGTCAATACTAATTTTTCTTGTTTCTAGCAACCTTAAATCATCAGAATTCATTCCACCTATACGCATTCGGGACAATAGTTCAGCATAAGATTTATCGGTTTTTTGACGCATATTTATAGTTAATTCATCATAAGTAAATAAATCCAACCATAAATTGCTATAACTGAGAGATCCAACTAACTTTTCTACGTCTGAAGATGAAAACATTTTGTATGTAGGGTCTTCATGTACTGGAGGAAGCTGGAGTAAATCACCAAAAACAATAATGTGCCGTCCACCAAACCATTCATCAACATTGAAAATACTAACTAATCTCAAATGTATATAAAGTAAAGTTATATTAGAAATCATCGATATTTCATCGATAATAACAAAAGTCACATTTTTAGTTGATCTCTCAGCATTTTTAAAGCGCTATCCGATAATTGTGTATATCGAGGTGTAAACCCATGTTCAACGGGTAATTGGAATACTCTATGTACTGTAAGGACATTAATATTAAAAGCGGCAATGCCCGTGGGAGCTGTCACTACCGTTTCTTGATGTAGTTCTTCTTGCACCCAACGTTTGATAACATGAATAAGAAAACTTTTGCCTGTGCCGCCTTCTCCGCTAACATACAGCCTGATTTTTGTCTCATCTGTCGAACTCATATCTTTTATTTTTTAAAAACTATCAACTGGTCAGGATTCATTTGCTCTATAATTTCGGTAAGAGTAAGTTCATTATTGACTTTATCGGCTGCATCGTTCAATTCTTTAGCAAGCATATCGATTTCAATTGGATCAGACTGTTGTGATTCATTCTCTAAGCAACTTTGATTATTTTGACTATTTTTTTTTTTCTATCTGATTATTAATATAAGCCAAACTTTTTTGAAAATCTTCAGTATACTCATGATATTCTTGAGCTTGTTCAAACATACTTTTCTGATTCGTAAATGACTCTGTATAAGACTGATATCCATTTTTTAACTCATCTGTGTCTCGCCACGGTTGAAATAATAATAAAAGAGAAAAGAAATAATTTTCAGGTTGATTTGCAACATTGTATCTGAAATGATTTATCAAATAACTGCGTGATCTTCGTTTTAAGAATTTTGATGGACCAATTTTGAAATATTCATTTATATTATTTTATGGTTCAACGTTCACTACATCATACCATCGAGCAAAATCATATAAACAAATAAGTTCTAGCTCTTTAGGACGATTCGGGTAGTAATCGTCAATCAGTGAAGGACAAAATATATCAGTTGATTCAGGGTCTAGTTCTATCAATTTTTCGATTTCCTCTTTGGTCTTTAATTTTCTATTTCTGATCATCTTAATATCAAGCCATCTTATTATCGTCTCAGAATCGGTTCCGTACAATGAATGACCTAACAAAGTATCTGCTGCTTCGGGAGCTCCTATTTCCCTATGATTCAAACTGCGAAAAGCTCCTTTCCATAAAAGTTGAGCAAGAGATTTCGTAGAATTAATTTCACTTACTGTTTCAGATGCTTTAGCTGGTTCTTCTTTCGTAATATACTTTGTGACGTACTGTGTTAAGAGTGTTGATTTTTCGCCAATAAATTGTATGTCCATATTTCCTTCCCATACACTTAGAAGGATAGGATTATAATCGTTAATATTAACTTCTTTATCAGAACGGGGAAGATCGTAAAGTCGACTTTTACTTTTTAGTTTTTTACGACCAGCTATTGCTGTGGCTGCATCTCGAAGTACAAAATTATCAGTAATGGGTCGTGGAAATCCAAATTTACAAGCCTTAACAACTTTGTTAGATTTTAATTTTTTCTTTCTTAAACAATAATCGTTATGATAATGCTGTTGATGTGACGTTACACGTCTATGGAGTGTCGGTGAAATATTTTTGTTTGGTAATTTGCAGGTTATATATCTCATTATGAATTCAGTTACTTCATAATTAGTGTTAATACCCATGATAGGTGCACCTTCTATCCAAAATAGCATATGGAGATGTTGAATTCCTCGCCTTTGATATTCAAGACGCCAATAATAGTGCCGTACTTTACCAAGAAGTTCACTATCTGATAAAATACAATCAAGAATAGCTGTATATTTGTTGTTAATAAATCTAGAAACAGAAACAGGATCAGAAGTAATCACTTCATTAGGAGATAATTTATCAAAATTGGGAGAATTTATTTCTCGTACGTAATTTATTAAGTCTTGCCATAACCATTCAGCAGGACTTACTGTAACAAACCATGTTGCTGGACCATAATGACGAGTCATACAATGTAAATTGTTTCTTGGTTTACTCCAAAATTGAGCGGAATTTCGGAGTCGACGTTTACGTCTCTTTTTTCATGTTGGCCATTTATACCATAAGGGTAAATATCTGGAAAGCACTGCAAATCTAAAGTTTTAACCCTATTATCTAACGGGTTTTCATGAATTTTTAACATTTGATACATATTTGTTGAAGTTTCGTTGATCCTTTTATTGTGAAGCGGATATATTGTGCAATGTTCGTATTGAGAACTGTTGGCATTTAATATCTGAGTTAGCATTGCACGTATATCATTTTGTTTGTCCTTATAATAATCATTTTCGATTTTCGCATCATGAGTGTTTATTTGACCAGCCTCATGTAACTGACTCTTTTCATTTTCACTTCGACGGGGCAGACTATTTGCATAATTTTTGCCATTTCTTTGGCTCAATGTAATACAATTTAGATCGTTCAAGTTATTTTTCACATGACGATAATAATGACCCATTGTAATTGTAGTTTTTATCATTTGTATTTTTTGTAGTATTTATAGGTATATAATCGCAATGATTTTCAGGAGTTATTTCCATGGGCATATTACAATCATCAATTATACTCAAGTTCTTTGGTGTTATAATAATATCAATCATCTCACTTGTAGGTGTACTGTAATTATGGTCAGTATAACGAGTATTATACCTCACGGATGTCTTAATTATATTTCTACGATTTGCGATTTTGATTTCGTCACTATTCGTATGATCTGCATTTATTTGACTAGTATTCTTATTAAAACAATTGTGATCACTTTGTATTATATGACTTTTCTGACTTACTGAATAATTCTTTCCACTAAAATGTTGATCAACATTCGTGGGTATGTTATAAGTATTTAAATGTTGTTTTTCACTGTAATTTATTTCTTCGTCACTTTTTCCGTTGTCATTTTTCACATCTTCATCTTCCATATTACCTTCCCTAACATCATTGGATTCAGCATTGAACTCTAAATTCCTCGATATTAGCCATTTTTTCAAATTTTCAGGACATTCAGGAGTTGTTATTTTTGCATACAATGGATTATTTTAATAGCCATATTAAGAGTTTAAATACCTTCTCTAAATTAACTAAACTTTCCCACACAATCCCACACAATCTTAGACTTGTTCGGTATACTACGAATTAATATGTATAGCTCATAATTTGTTAATAGGATCTGTCGTTGAGCATATCTTTTTCAACGTTTCTTCTATTGGCAAAGGAAGATGAAATGTTTGACCTTTTAATTTTTGCATCCGCTTAGTATGAGGTAACTTGTTTTTTGCGACAGTTCCCAATCGTTGAATCACTTGAAATGCTTTAGCTCTTTGAATGAGAATCTTCTCATTATTATTTAAAGTCTTCATTTCATCAGGAATTGATCCAACGTACATGTTGTTTAATATGCAAGTCGAAGGCAACTCATTGGCACGTAGTTTCTTTAAGCAGTTTTTTGTACATACATAATCACTACTTAATTACGATTTGTTTGGAATGTTTTGATGAAATTATTTAGCTTGCGCCAAACTTCGGTTAAAATCGGAAGTCGTAACTTATTTAGATCTGTGACGTCTCGTCTACAATTTAGCTTCTGGCATGAAATACACTTATAATGAGGTAAATCAAGTGAATGACGTTTTATACTGTTCTTGTAATAAATCTTCATCTAAACAGAGTCCGCCTTGTTCCGTATCAAGTAAATTTCCCTTTTCTTTCATTTTATTAGTAATTTCTACTAAAATTTCCAAATCAGAAGTTTCCAAAGCATGATCTAATACTTGCAACTTATCTAAATTTTCTATCATTCGACAAATAAGTCTTTTTATATACCTAACAGCTGGAAAATGCGATGATAACATTTCCACAGGAACAAAGGACGATTGACAATCACCTATCAAGTCATAGCAATCTTGAAAATAACCAAGCTTATCGATAGCATGGGGTGTTGGAAATAATTTTTTCAATAACATTGGAAAACTTTTTAATCGACGTGTTTGAATGTCTTGAAGTAAAATAACATATTGCTCATATACTTCTTTGTTGTGGTTGGTACGACAGTAATTATTACAAATCCACTGTTTTCTTCCATGATTATTTTTCAGCAGTGGTAAGATATTTATACATTGTCCTTTTGAGTTCATCGTAATAACTTCATTGCTAATATTTTCGAATGAATATGATTCATCATAAAAATAGCATTCTGTAGACGAATTATGAAGTGATGGTCCACACACATACTTATAACAATCAATATTTTTTTCCCGAATTATTAGGTAATGTAGAGAGATGAAACTCAGCTTTTTTCTTCAATGTCTCCAATGTTTTATATAAAATAACTACATAATTTTTTCTTTGACATAAACACCACAATTTTATTTATTACTTCAGTCAAATTTTCAATACAATATTCTGTCGATAATTTTAATTTCAAGTTGCTCCCTTTTTCAAGTGACTTTTCACTGTGTTTCGATTGCTTTAACTTTCGTTCATTTTTTTTTCGGTCATATAGCGCAGTTCGTTCTTTTTTTCTAATTTCTTTTAGATTAGATACATATATAATGTCACGAGTCATCTCTGGGAAATGAGTTATTTCTTGAGTTTCAAAAATGTGTGATAAATGAGGACGCATGGACCCAATATCGTATATAATATCATGAGGATTCCTCCTAAATAAAAGAGATACTGCAAAAGCAATAGCGAAAATTCCAAAGTCTTCACCATTGACTTAAAATTGCACTTTAGGAAAACTGACCGATTGGGAGTTAATTTCTAAGTACGGAAATAAATGTTGCAAAAAAATTTTTTGATCGTCATTTAATGTCTGTTTATTTAAAGAATCATACATATACACTTTTTTGGTATCATAAAAAGAACAAACCCAATGCTCATTTCGACTAAATAATATTTGAATGTGCTTTTCTAATTTGGGTACTGGTTCTATTCTTTCAGGTCTTTCTAGATATAACGTATCACGGTGAACATAATCTGAACAATTTTCTAATAATAATATGAAATGATAAATATGTTCATCTATCAGTTTTTTTCCTTGATTTATAAAATCAATTAAAGAAATCAAATTCACGGTTGAATTAACGTTGTTACTACTATGTTTCTTCTGTAAAAAAGTATATTTATCATCAGACGAACAAAGTAAAACTCTTGATACTTTTTCGCTTGTCAATACATCTTTTTCTACAGTTGAATACAAAATGTTATCCCGTTTGCGGCGATAATTTAAAGCGGAAATTTCTTTTTTTCGAATAGTTGATAGTTCAAGTAATGGATTTTTATTTTCATTTGAAATCACAGGAAAATGAGTAAGTTTATTTGTTTTGAAGATCGATAATAAATGTGGTCGCATTAAATTAATATTATAAACATTTTTTTCTGGGTTTTGATTAAATAATAAGGATACGGCAAAAGCAATAGCAAAAATTCCACAATCATTACTATTTGTTTGTTGCTGAACTATAGGAAAAATAATATAATTCTTTTCAATAATTAAGTATGGATATAAGTGCTGTAAAAAAGTTTTTTGATCACAATTTAGTGAACCTAGATTCAAAGAATCATAAATATAGAGCTATTTCGTGTCATAAAATGAACACACCCAATGCTCATTTCGACTGTACAATATTTGAATATGTTTTTCTATTCGAGGCACAGCATCGATTTTTTTAGGCGTTTGCAGATATAAAGTATCACGATGTTTGTAATTAGAATAATTCGCTAAAATAAGTTTAAATTGATAAATGTGCTCATCTATCAGGCGATTACCTTGTCTTATAATATTTTGATACTCGTTAAGGATAGGTAATTGAATAATTTTTCGCTTTTTCGTTATTGGAGCTTTTGTTGAGTTCGATGAATGCCTTTTTCTGTTGAGACAATGGGTAGTATTATCAGTATTGATTTCGGATCGATCAATGTTGCCATTTTCACAAACTAACTTTTGTTGATAAGAATTTGAATTACTTGGTAGGTGTTGATAGGATTGAGAAGCATCTGAAGTAGCCAACTTAGGTCCATAACTTTCATTTTGGTTTTTATGAGAAATGTTTTCCCATTTTAATCGTTTTTGAGTAGACGCGGTTTTCTCATGCTTAGTATGTTTTCGTTTATATTGTTTTTCGATTAAATTAGTTGAAACTGACATTTCTTTAAGAAAACTTGAAATAACTTTTTTTTCAAATATTTGCAGAAGATGCGGACGCATTTGATCATGATCATAACGACCTGAATCAATTGTTGGCCACTCTTTGAAGGCAAGAGAAGTAGCAAAGGCAATTGCATAAACTCCACGATCAACACCATTCGGTTGTTGTTGAACTTGAGGGAAAAGAGTTTTCGATTCAAATGGAAAATCAGGATAACACCGGGAAAGAAATAACTTATGTTTTTCGTGTAACTTCTTACCTCCGATCGAATCAAAAATAAATATGTTTTGTGTCATAATAACTACAGACCCAGTGACCGTTTGAGCAATTACCATATTTGTAATCCCCTTCACAGCTATGTAAAATTTGAATATGATTTTTGCTTGGATTTAACGGTTCAATTAATTCAGGATACTGAATTTTCCAGGATTCTTGGAACGAGTAATCGAAATTTTTATGCAACAAATAAGAAAAAGAATCAATATGATCATCCGTTAACATTTCGTTTTGTATGATGGAGGATAAAAGTTGTTCATTTAAAGAGTATGGTTCTGTAGTGGGTTTGATCAAATCATTTTCTTGTGATATTGAATTTTTCTGTTGATATTGAAACTTTTTTGATTGTAAAAGTTCACATTCAAACTGGTCAACATATTTATAATTTTTTTTCAGTAAATTCTTATTACTATTTTTATTATTACAATAATTTTGAGTTGATTGATTTGCAGCTGATTTTATAATAGACCTAGTGAATGATTTTTTGAACAAATCGGAAGAAAAAGTTGTAGTTTGATTTGATTTTTTAGTAGGTTGTAACGTAGGTTTATTATTTTCCTTATCATTCAAATAACATGAATTACTCTTTTGACCTGGATTGATAGCAACAATTTCGCGAGGAAAACTAGAAATCACTTTTTTTTTAAATATTTGTAGAAGATGCGGACGCATTTGATCATGATCATAGCGACCTGAATCGATTGTTGGCCACTCTCTGAAAGCAAGAGTAGTAGCGAAGGCAATTGCATAAACCCCACAATCAACACCATTCGGTTGCTGTTGAACTTGAGGGAAAAGGGTTTTCGATTCAAATGGAAAATCAGGGTAACACCGGGAAAGAAATAACTTATGTTTTTCGTGTAACTTCTTACCTCCGATCGAATCAAAAATATAAATATTTTTTGTTTCATAATAACTACAGACCCAGTGACCGTTTGAGCAATTACCATATTTGTATTCCCCTTCACAGCTGTGTAAAATTTGAATATGATTTTTATTTGGATTTGACGGTTCAATTAATTCAGGACATTGAACTTGCCACGATTCGCGAACTGCATATCCAAAATTTGAATGTAATAAATATGCAAACGAATCAATATCCGTATCATGTAGCATTCGATGTTGAAATATGTTTGGATAGTCTGATGCTGTTGAAGATGACATGATGTAAGTATAGTTATTTTTTTATGGACCATTAATTTGAAGGTTTTTAGAAAAATATACTTAAATGATTTACAACAAGACAATCGCTGACTAAATTAATAATTTTTATTGAAATGGAATTTTGAATATTTTATTTATTGGGACAATGAGGTTTTTTAATTATTAAATATACCTAGTATCGAATAAATAATTTCACTGTTCAATATCAGATTCTATAACTACCAGTGCAATTATATGCAGAATGTATCTAATGAACTTCAATGGAAATATAATAGAAAATCAGTTTTCAATGTTAAAAAAGTTAGACTGCTGATTGATAGCAGGAATAATAAAGCGACTGCTAAATGATAGCACAAATTTAGTAATGACAGCTTACTAAGAGCAATTTTAATTATAATGACTGTTATTTAGAAGCAGGAAGTAAATATATACATATATAGTTATATACATATATATGTAACTGCTATTTAGAAGCAGATATTGTAAAATCCTATAGAAGTTGACTACGATCTGTTGCTGAAAAAGAAAGAACAATTAGTTGCTTAAATTTAAAAATATATTGTGAATTGTTAAAATATTTTTATACTAATTATCGATGACGTGATTATAAATAAATTTGATTCAGAACCAAACTCTACTGACTGTGGTGTCCTCTATCTATCCCAATCTATCCATATAATTTAAATATTTTCATGGTCACATCAATATCATACTATCATTAAATATTTATTTAATTCAAATATTTTCATTCAAAATCAAAATAATGACTGTGGTGCTATCCATATAATTTAAATATTTTTATAGGTCACATCAATGTACTAGATTTTAAATGGGGTTAAAAATAGGGCTAAAAGCAGATGTCATTACTGTGGAGTGTTCCTTAAGTCCCTATGTATTACTTCACTCTAGCTATGTGTCGTTATGCTCTTTATAGATAACATAACGAAACGTATCCGGCCTTTTCATAACATTGTACAAAACGTCTATTCCATAACGACAACGACCAAATATATTTTAAAAGGGTTTCATTTTTTGATTGTTTTATTATTTTACGTTTT